>CM066041.1:282878570-282913525 GCA_033557465.1 Ichthyophis bannanicus
AGAGGAGTTCAGGTGCAGTCTGGGAGGAGTTGGCAATTTACTTGCATACTTGCAAACCACCAACAATTGATCATGGGATTTATGTGGCCAAAATGCACTGCCCTAAAATCTAACCCATTCCACAACTTGGACATAAGCGTAAATGTGTCGGGATGGCCAAGCCCATGTGTTAGAATCCTAAACTGGCCCGTGAAAAATCCCTCCGCCAGAATGCATCTTCTTTAGAACGTGCAAAGTTTTTGGTCCATAGTAATGACTTTCGTAGCTATCTACCCCTTATTTTTTGCAATGTGAAGGTTCCCGAAACTTAGAATGTGTTGAACTAACTTCATTCCTCTGTGATGTTGTTGCTGATATCTCTGATCACAATGGTTTGCCCAATCTTTGAGGAGCGTGCCCTCCTGATAGAATCTTTTTGGAACATAATGCTCTTTTAGAACACCCCAGGTTTCAATTCCCAAGGCCGGTTTCTCCTCCTTGGACTGGGCAGGATAGTGCTAAGAGTGGAAAAAGAGAGTTCTATCCATCCATCAATAGTGATACCTACTTGCTAGGTTGAGGGTTCCTGGTCCTGATAGATGTTACTATAATGAACTAGACTAGATGGGAAGAGAGTTGTAGATGGGGAACAAACCTGTTTGATTGGGAATGAAGATTCCTGGGGCCAAAGCTCTAAATAGGAAACTGCTCCAATTTTAGCTAGAGCCCAAAAGAAAGAGGACACTCCCAGATATAATAACAAAAATGAAAAAAAGTCGGACTGTTTGTGTATTGAACTGGCATATCCAATTTGGAATGGAAATTTCTAGAAGAATAAGCTGTATGATGTGTTCAGAAATCCCATAGAGGAAATATGTCTTCACAGAAAGGTTGGTAAATGCATGGAACAGCCACCTAGTGGGGATGGTAAAATCAAAACCCATATCAGAATTCAAGAAAGCCTGGGATAAGCAGAGAAGATCCTCGGTGAGGGCAAAACCTGGGGTCTGCAGTGTTTCAACCAGACGGGGAAATGGGCAGACAGGGTAGTCTTTCGTCTTTATCTCCTATCATATTCTATGTTTCTATACATTTGAATTTCTGAATTGTTTATAACGGAGACAAAAAATGTTAGTAAATGTATTGATTTTCTAATCTTCAATGAATGATAGTTATTTAATGGCCATGGGAAGATGACCAGGATTTAGACTCAACAAAGTCACAATGTGTCGCCCTATTTCCTCTAATTCCTTTAGAATAAAAATGTCATTTTTCTATACATGCTGGTGACAAGTTGTCATTCTTATTCAAGACATAAATTGCCTCTTTATGAACAGAATAGAACTATGTATCACTGTTTCTTCTGGGCCAGGACTGCGCCAAAGCAAATTGCAGTTCTGCGCTGTGGGTTCAGTGAGTAGCCAATGATGTGGACTTTGCCATAGCGTTCTCATAGGAATCCAGGGATAGATCATCGAAGTAGGTGAAACAAGTAAGTTTGAGATTGAACGCAGAGAAGAAGGAAGTTTGGCTCCTCATTGCTGGTTTCTCTGGCTTAGGATGGCGAGCTGCAGAAGCATATCCAGGACGTCATTCTCCAGCTTCAGATGAATGTGAGAAGCTTAAGTCCACCACCAGGCACCTGATTGAGGACCACAGTGAGAAGCAAAAGCAGATTGATGTAAGTGACAGGTACATGGGGAATGCAGACGGAGATCCAGGGACTTTTAAGGATTCTGGCTGCTTTTCATAGCCATTTCCACACCACCTGTGTTGTTCCAAAGGACCTTTGGCGTTTCCATCCATTTTCAAAGTGAAAGTGCATGAGTCAGAAAAAGGCTTTATCCACGGCTGTTTTTTCTGACCATGGCAACATTGGAAATACAAAGCTACATGGCATTACTGCCCTCCCTTCCCTAACCCTGCCTTCAAGAATACCTCCAGCTAATACACGTAAAAGTCCACAAATTGCGGAACACTGTTTTTTAACCCATGTAGATGGCTTCACTGAACAGGCCTGTTAGTCATAGGGGGGACATTTTATAAAATCTTTTCCACATGTAAAGTCTGTTTTAAGATGTAGAAATAGACGTTTATAAAATTGCACAACTGCATTCGCACATCATAGAGAAAGATTGCACGTACCTCTATGGGATTTGTGTAAAGGTTTTCCCAGAGCTGAGCTGTTTGGGAGCTGCAGAAGCAGAGTTGCCGTGTACTTGTGTAGCGTATGACCACATTTCCACCAAATTTGTGTGTGGTCCCAGAGCATTTGCATGCTGTTGGAGCTGGTTTTGGAGCCTGTTTTATAAAGGCAGATAGACGTCAATGTTGTCCTTTATAAAAACAGGGACGTGTTTGAACATCTTCTACACTCCTAGAATGGGTAGACAGGAGTTCAAAGGATGAAGAGTAATTCAGAGTATCTCCCACCTGGTTTGAAGTTATCAAGTTATTGATTATACAGCTTGGTGCACTGTTGTAATCTATCCATTTAGGTAGATGTGTGTTTTGGTTTGGGAATGGTTAAGGAGGTTCAGCGTAGTTATACTTGACAACTAAGCGCCGTCTCCACTCCTGTTTCTGAGTTTCGATAGCTGCCATATTCTTGCAGAGGGGAGACATCTTGTCTAGCAGTGGGGATCTGATAGACATTATATAATGGAGAAAGTGATCTGACTGAAGTTTTAGATTTTCTGGTTTCTTAGGCATCAAACATCAAATATCTTTCTCGTGTTAGTAGCTGACAACACTCAAGTAACCAGACACATTGTAGTCCAGCTGGCACTAATTGATGGATCAAATGCTTTCTAGGGGACGGACCGAAGTGGAATTTTTATGAAGAATCAAAGTTAACTTTTTGCCTTTCAGCTCTAGACCTGTCTTGGAGCAGAGTAACCCCCCTTGGTTCTACTTATTTGCAGCTATCATGTTTTTGTGACCACAATTGACTAGTATCTCCTCTGCTGGAAATTGAAAGACAATTCAGTGGGTGTTTTAATAACTCTTTAAGATTAAGTTTCTCTGATTTCTGCCTGCTTTATTTGTTATCCATCAGCACACTTTATCGTTTTCTCAACAGATATGTAGAAATGTTATGGGCTCTATCTTTCACATCAGGCAAAATTGCCTATTGTTGAGGGGTCAATCCATCTGTCTGTCTGTACAAATATGCAAAACAAAGCTATGCCGTGGAAGACAGGATGCATCCCCACACTGCACACCCTACATACTGACAGCCCACCTCCACACCACGCGTGTACACCTATACACTATTGCAAGATAGGCACAAATATATAGATCCCACCAGTCATGCAAATGCCCCACACAGCCCTATAGCCCCTGCTGTCCTAAGGAGGCACACGTTGTCTCTTTGCTCCACTCCTCCCTGGGCATGCTTGAGTTTGCAAAGGGAGGAAGGGAAAACATGCCATTTTATCACACTAAAGGCCCCTTTTTCTAAAGCCTGTTGGCAATCAGGAACACTAATACGCAAGCGTGTCTGCCACCACATGCTAAAATGCACGTTAATCAGTGCTCATGGGGAGGGGTGGGGAATGGGCAGAGAGTGACATGGAGAATGCATTAAAACTGGCACCTGGACAAGTGCCGCATGCTCAGCGGCAATGCAGATCTTAAGTGGGTTCACCTAATGATTCCTCTAAGGGAGTTGTTCAGTGAACCCACCTTAGCAGTGTGTGCGTTTGAGTGGCCCATACATGTTAGCTGCTGGGAGTGTACTGGTCATGCCCCCGACAGCTAGCATGCAGGCTTTGCAATTAACATGCATTTGTTTGGTGCATTAATTGCAAATCCTTTGCAGGCTTTAGTAAAAGGGGTCCTAAGTTCATTAATCCTCTTGCAAGCCTTAAGTGCCCCATCTACTCATTCAGAGGCACTCCACCTTTTTGCAATGTTTACAACATGCACGTTTCAGCTTGTTGTCGATAAATCTCTGCCATGTTTTTTTCCCTTCTAGCTTCTGTACCAGTCACTCGAGAAGTTAGATGAGAAGAAGGCAGACAAAGACAAGATGGAACTTGAATTTGATGTGGTAAAGTTGTTTGTTAGAGTCGCAGAGAACTTTCCGTGTGGTCAGATATGCCAGTACAGATGTGTGTGCAGATTCTTGCATCAGTTTACACCCGTATATGCATGAACTCCCTCAGCCTATCTATGAGTGACCCAAAGCACTTACCAACTTATACCCCTGCATGCCACCATGTCACCATTAGAAAGATGACAACAAGGCAGGTTTCAGACTATCTCCAGGAACAAGCAGGAATGTAGTCTTCACATATGGGTATCATTGATACCGACGGAGCCTGCGCGGGAAACGCTCTCCACCGTCCAATAGGAAAGCTTTGGGGAGCATCCCACAGCGCCTGCGTGCTGCCTTCCCACCTTTCCCAACTGTCCCTCTCCAGTTCTTCGTTTACTGCAGAGCCGACAGGTCGCACATCCTGTCAACACAGAAAATTTCCCTCGATGCTATACCGGTACCGCCGGTTCTTCTTTTTTCTTAAAAAAACCCCAAAAAACAAAAAACCCTTTGTTTCTGGAGTCTTTCTCCAGTAAAATTCTTCTCGGGTGCCACAAACCATTTTGGGCACTAGGCCCAATTTTTTCCCTCAAAATGGAAAAACCCGCTTCGAGTTTTAAAAGGTGTTCTAAGTGTGGTGGTACCATTTCCATCACCGACACCCATGAGTGATGCCTCAAATGTTTAGGTCCTGACCACTCTATTTCAGAGTGTGTTGCCTGTGGGATGATGTCGAAAAGGGGCCGGCAAATCTGAGCTGCTAAACTTAGCACCCTTTTCCCCTCTGATGCTGCCTCCGTGGTATCGACGTCTTCCAGGGCTTCATCGTCCTCCCATGGATCTCAGGTAACTAAACATAAATCTAGCCTGTCCTCAAAGGGTAGATCTCCTAAACATCGAGATGCCTCTAGTGTTGCCCTTGAGGGACTTTCACCAGCAAAATTGCCCCAGCGGAAGGCTTTGGCTTCCAAAGCACTAACAGGGCTCCAGGATGTTCTCGAGGCTTCAACCTTGGCAGAACGGTGCCATGCTCTGGGGTTTCCGGCCGCTTCATCCGGCACTGATACCCAAGCATCGGCAGCATCGATAGACCAGAGCTTCTTGGCTATTGAACGCAGTCTGGTGGCTCTTCTCATGGCCTTATGCCCCTGAAACCGCTTCAGACAATTCAACCGGTACCGGCACCGGCACTGACTGCATTGACATCGGCAGGTATTTTACCGGGACCGAGTCATGCGTCTCTATCTGGCATCGACAAGTTGGTACCGGACCACTCTGATACCGACTTTGATCGGTATTGGTACCGTGCCTTGCACGATCACCCGGATTGGAGATACTTTGAATCCTCGGATGAGTCTGAAGACTCTGAAAGCTCTGCCGATACCAGAGTATTTCTTCCTGATGACTCCTCTTCTCCTCAGCGTAGGATGTCTCCACCAGAGGATATGTCCTTTCAGGATTTTATCCGAGATGTGGCCCGAGGTCTTTCCATCACAGTGCCCTCCTGAAAAAGAGCCTAGGGCAACGGAATTAGAAATCCTACAATACCCTAAAGCTCCCAAGGAGGCAGCTACCTTACCTATTCATGAGATCTTGCATGATCTTATGTTAAGGATGTAGGAAACACCTCTGACTACATCTCCTCAATCTCTAAGACTCGACACCATGTCCTGGGTTTCAGAAGACTCAATTACCACACCATTCCATAGTGGTGGAATCAGCCATGAGACGGATAAAGAGTGCAAAAAAGGCATGCATCTAAGCCTCCAGGACGTGAGTGTAGGACTCTTGACGCCTTTGGACGTCGATCCTTCCAAGCTTCCATGCTTTCTGCTAGGATCAGTTCCTATATCTTGTATATGGGAATGTTCCTTAAAGAGGTCACAGGAGACTTAGAGCTTATGAGCCCTCTCCTTCCTGATGATAAAAGGCAATTGTTAAACATCCTCAGGATGTTTCCAAGTTTATGAATCGTGCAGCCTTTGACTGCTTTGAATGCATAAGCAGAACCTCTTCTATTGCCATAGGTGCACGTAGAATTGCCTGGCTCCAGGCATCTGACTTGGAAATCTGGGTACAGGACAAACTGGGGAATATACCTTGCACAGGAAAGAATCTCTTTGGCAAGAATTGGCAGTAAATGCTAATGAGATAGATGCTGACAATATCACTTTGGATAGATTGTCTAAATCTACAGCTGATCCTGCGAGAAATAGATCCTCTAAGAAACCATTCTTCAGCAAGAAGAAAAAGTTTTATCCCTCCTATTTCCAGCAGGGACATCGTTCAGGTCAGTCTGCCCAAAAGGGACAGCAGCAACAACCTAGGCAACTAAGGAAACCAAAAGCAGCTAAGCCTCAACCGGCTCAGCAGACTCAGCCTCCACAGGGACTTTGACTCCTGTCTAGAGAACTTTGCCTTCCTGGCCCTGAACGGCCCAGAACCCTCCACCATCCCAGGAAGGTTATGTCATTTTGAACCTCAGATGGGGACAGATAACAGCAGAAAATTGGACTCTGTCTATTGTAAGAGAGGGGTACAAGCTTCATTTCCTCAGCATGCCCCCTCCTACAATGGTAAGACAGTTCAATTCTCAGACCTCTCTCAATGACCAGTTAGGTCAAGAAGTCACTATGCTCCTTTCTCGAGGGGCAAAAGAAGAGGTACCTATTCCCCAATGGGGTACAGGGTTTTACTCCCCCTATTTCCTTATCCCAAAGAAAACAGGAGGACACAGACCCATTCTAGACCTCAGAGAATTGAACAAATTCCTGTTCAGAGAGAAGTTCAAAATGATTTCTCTAGGAAGCTCTGCTGCCATACCTTCAGAGTTAGGATTGGCTTTGTTCTCTAAATCTCAAGGATGCGTACACTCATGTTCTCATCCATCCAACTCACCGAAAGTTCCTTTGATTCCTGTTTCAAGGGAAGCACTACCAATACAGGGTTCTTAATTTTGGCCTGGCCTCTGCACCAAGGGTGTTCACAAATTCATGGCTGTGGTAGCAGCATTTCTCCGCACCCTCGGAATATTCGTCTTCCCTTACTTATACGACTGGCTCATTCGAGCCCCTTCAGAGCCAGAGGCTAGGGTTGCTCTGTCTTGCACAATGCGCATCCTTCAGTATTTGGGACTTGTCATAAACTTCCCAAAGTCCAACCTTGCTCCCACTCAATCCCTAGAGTTTATAGGAGCTCTTCTGGATACCAGACAGACAAGGACCTACCTTCCACAGCCCTGCTGCCTTCGCATTGTGCAGTTAGCTTCCCAAGCAGTGCTAAAACCTCACCTCACTGCTCGGGAAATGTTACAGTTGCTAGGCCAAATGGCATCCACCGTGCATGTGGTTCCTTATGCTCGCCTCCATATGAGGGCAGCCCAGTGGACCTTATCCACTCAGTGGACTCAGGCGTCAGGTTGCCTGTCAGACAAAATAGCAAACTCAGATCACCTTATTTTGTCCCTCCAATGGTGGCAGTCACCCAAAAACCTTTTGGTGGGGTCTCCTTTTCAGCAACCCCCACCCCAAGCACTCTAACAACAGATGCTTCACAGGTGGGTTGGGGAGCCCACCTGCAAGGCCTAAGGCCTCTCTACCCAGGGTACCTGGACTCCACAGGAGGCCTATCTCCATATCAATCTCCTGAAGTTCAGAGCAATCTTCCTTGCTCTTCGAGTATTTGGGCCGGAAGGACTGGGGTTTCTAGTCCCACAGGTGCTCCTTGTGGTCTTGGGCAAGCCACTTAACCCTCCATAGCCCATGTTCCCTGTAAAATAGTTATCTCCAAGTTATAATGCCCTGTTCAATGTAATTTCAGTTTGTTCAATGTAAACCGCACTGATGCAGAATAGCGCGGTATATAAGAGAATGTAAATAAATAAATAAATTTCACACCCAGCTCAGCTACAAGACAGTCCTAGTTCAAACGGACAATCAGGTAGCCATGTTCTATGTGAACAAGCAGGGTGGAACAGGCTCTCTGTCGCCCTGCAACAAAGCTTTGCGACTATGGGCCCTCTCAGAGAGCATCAGATTCATCTCTTTGCGGTGTATCTTTCAGGCATTCAAAACTCTTGGGCAGACAGACTCAGTCGAGTTCTGCTTCCACACGAATGGTCTCTCCATGCAGACGAGGTGGCCAAAATTTTTCAAATTTGGGGAACCCCGGACATAGACCTCTTCGCAAGTCCGCTGAATGCCAAACTTCCCCAGTTCTGTTCCATTATTCCGGCTCGAGGTTGTCAGGCCAGGGATGCTTTCCCTCCTCCATTGGGGTCAGGACTTCCTGTATGCCTTTCCACCCATTCCCCTAATTCCCAAAACCCTGTTCAAGCTTCAGAGAGACAGAGGTCATATGATTCTCATAGCTTCACATTGGCCACGGCAACCGTGGTACCCTCTGCTCCTACATCTCTCTCAAGCTCTGCCTCTAGAGTTAGGATCTGCTCCAGATCTCCTTTCTCAAGAGGACGGGATGCTGTGGCATCCCAATCCCCAGTCTCTGCATCTCTGGGCCTGGTTGCTGAAAGCCTAGAACTTCACGGTCTTAACCTTTCCCATCAGGTGAAGGATATCCTTCATGCTTCCAGAAAACCTTCCACAAGATGCTCTTATGCATTCAAGTGGAAAAGGTTTACCATATGGTGCTCGCAGAAGGGTCTTAACCCTCTTGTGTTACCTGTGGAATCATTACTGGAGTATCTCCTTCATTTATCAAATGCAGGGCTTAAGACTAATTCAGTGAGAGTCCATTTGAGTGCTATTGAGCTTCTTTCAAGCCTCTTAGTGGATAACCTATTTCCTCTCATCCTCTCATAGCAAGATTTATGAGAGGCCTTCTTTTAACGAAGCCTCCCATTAAGCCACCACCGGTGGCATGGGACATGAATCTGGTGCTTGGGCAGCTCATGAAAACGCCCTTTGAACCATTAGCCACCACCTCTTTGAAATTCCTTTCCTGGAAAGTTATCTTCCTCATTGCAATCACATCAGCACGCTGCATCAGTGAATTGTAAGCCTTGGTGGCTGATCCTCCTTATACAAGGTTCCATCATGATAAGGTAGTCCTTAGGACTCATCCACACTTTATGCCAAAGGTGGTCTCGCCTTTTCATTTGAACCAAGCGGTTTACCTTCCTGTATCCTTTTCAAGGCCTCATGCCTCAAATGCAGCAAGGAACCTTCATACTTTGGACTGTAAAAGAGCTTTGGCCTTTTACTTGCAAAGGACACAGCAACATAGAAAATCCTCTCAACTCTTTGTTGCTTTTGATCCTAGTCATTTGGGACTTCCAGTCTCCAAAAGGACACTGTCCAGCTGGATTGCACAGTGTATTTCTTTTGCCTATGAGATTAATAACCTTCCTCTTGAAGGTCATGTCACAGCTCACAATGTGAAAGCCATGGCAGCCTCAATGGCTCATCTTCACTCTGTGTCTATCGACAACATCTGTCGAGCAGCTACTTGGGCTTCGGTTCATACCTTCACATCCCATTACTGCTTAGACAAGGACTCCAGCTGGGATGCCTTGTTTGGTCAGGCTGTTCTTCAACACCTGTTCCACACTTAATCAGCTCCTACCCACCATCCCTGGTAGGATGCCAGAGATCCATGGGGGGAATTGGAGCCCTTTCACAAAGGCACACAACTTTCTGGGGCCATCTCCCTGGCATCTGCAGCTAGGGAGTCCACATATGTGAAGACTACATTCCTGCTTGTTCCTGGAGATAGCATAGTTACTCACCTGTAACAGGTGATCTCCGGGAACAGCAGGAATTTAGTCTTCACAACCCACCCACCTCCCCTAGGAGTTGTATCTCTCTATCTCTCTCTCTTTCTCTCTTTCTTTTGTCTCAGCTGTAAACTCAATTGGAGAGGGACAGTTGGGAAAGGCGGGAAGGCAGCACACTGGGGCTGTGGGATGCTTCCAAAAGCTTTCCTATTGGACGCTGGGGAGCGTTCCTGCGCGGGCTCCGTCGGTACTGATGATACCCATATGTGAAGACTAAATTCCTGCTGTTCCCGGAGATCACCTGTTACAGGTGAGTAACTACACTTTCCACACTGAAGCAAAGATTGCACCTACTTTTTACTGCTTTTCAAAATGAAAGTACATGCTGGCCTGTTGCTTTGAAACTTACGGTGGGTATGACCTCCAGGAGGTTGCTTGCATCTCCTTCCTCTGTGGCTAGACTTGGGCTGGAAAAGTCTGTGCAAAGGTTAGAAAATCCTCCCCCCTGCCCCGCCCTTGGACTGCCTCCGCTCAATGTTTTTACAAGTCCACGCTCTGTGGAGCAATGCATAGGCCTTTGGCCACATTGAGGGAGGGCAGTTCTCAGAAAGCCAATTAACCTAGATGAGATGCTTTTTAGCCCCAGCATATAGTGTTCTGGAAACTTGTCCTCGGGGATATATGAATATTTTAATATGTTAAAACAATTACTTTTAGTCTCTACACTCTTTCTTTCTGCCTCGGAATGTGGCAGCAACATGTTTGACTTTCTAGGGCTCAATGTTCAAAGCAAGTTCTGTGTTTCCTGGCTGATGGCAAACACCTAACTCACTTTCCCATGAATTTTTAGTCCTTCCAAATGCAATGTGCGCCTTCAAGTCAGAGCTGACGTCTGGTGACCCAGCAGCTCCTGGGTTTTCTTGTCAGTGTGGCCTTTCTTCTGAGGCAAGGGAGTGCTAGTGGGTACCAAACCCTGGTCTCTTACTTGGCAAGCCAGTGCCCTAACCACTAGGCTACTCCTCCACTCCTTTTAGCCCATATATGGATACAATCTGATTGTTTAACTCACTGAACATCTAGGGCCCGATATTCAGTGGTGGCTGCTAGCCGATCAAATGCCACTGCCAAACTTTAAACCCAGGGAACAAACAGTAACCCCCACAGAATGAAGCGATCACTATAATGCAATCCACAAGTCCAAGATCGCTCATATGGCAGACAAAGTCCTAGGTTTCAATAACACCAAAAAGTCTCCATTTATTTATAAAAGGAACGTCGGGTCCAGTAGACCGGGGAAAGAGTAGGCAATCGCTCAACCCCCCGATGTACACAGTTCACATTTTAATTATTATCAAACACCCAATGTGTAACAATTTTGAAAATAGTTGTGGTGAGCTAGAGCAGCAGTGGATCTTCCGTCTACAGACTGTTCATCCCAGGGGTCTAAACATTGAACGTGAATAGAGGAGTTTGTTTTGAGGTGCAGTTTTGTGGATTGGCCTCATTTCTATGACAAGAGGACTGTCGTCGATGTGTGCAGGTGTATGATTTGTGACATTTTGGGTTCCCTTTCCACACTGCCTCTTTTTCCATCCTTTAGAATCCTTGGTTCCTCCCTTTGTGCGATGTCATTCATTTGGGCCACTCCTCCTTGGAGGGAATAGTATAAGACTCCCGTGTTTTTGGCATTTGCCTCACCACACAGCTGTTGCACTTGATACATGGCTGGTGTGGCCCGAAACACGCGTGTTGTGCATCGGGTACACTGCAAGTATTTCGACAGTTGCGCTAAGTTAAGTGGAATCTCTCTAAAAACTATTTTCAAAATTGTTACACATTGGGTGTTTGATAAAAAATTAAAAAGGGAACTGTGGACATCGGGGGGTTGAGCGATTGCCTACTCTTTCCCCGGTCTACTGGACCCGATATTCCTTTTATAAATAAATGGAGACTTTTTGGTGTTATTGAAACCTAGGACTTTGTCTCCATATGAGTGATCTTGGACTTGTGGAAACTTTAAACCCAGACATTTAATGCATAGACATCTCCAACATGGACGCCCATGACTGTCTCCATATAGACGTCCCCGCTATGAAACCTTGGGGTTGGGCCGTCCATCTCAAGCAAGGTTACATATGGGGTCGTCTAGCAGCATGACAAAACTAAAACATGAGCTCCTATTCCCCATCGGTCCTAGTGACAAACTGTAAAATAAAGGGGATATGAGTGTACCTCCTTCTCCACACCCTCCAGACAGTTGCCTAATAAAACTGGTGCTTTTCAGATGGTTATTCATGCCTGGAGCAGATATAACCTTTGACATGGCTTGAGACATCCAGGATGTTTCTAAAAATCGGGTGAGGATGTCCAAGTTCTTGGGACTGCCCCGGCCACACCTCCACCATGCCCCCATTCTGACTTGGACATCCTTGCATTGGGGACATCCACAGACCCATCTTTGAAAATGGCTCCAGGGATGTCTCTATGCTCTGGACAACTCTGTGCCCATTTTCAGATGTCTAAAGCATGAAAAGGGCTTCTAAAATAACCCACCTGGGGTGCTTCAGGTAAGCAATGGTATAGATTTGAACTTTCCATCTGTTTGCCCTTTTTTGTTTTTGTTTTCTTCTTCTCCCCACCCACAGACCCCCCACATACCCTCCCCCTCCGAATGTTGATGTTTAGAAAGCAACTAGACATGCCTTGGAAAGCAAAGTCAGCCGCACACAGTTTGATGCTACCGCCGAGCAGCTGAACATGATGATCCAGGAACTGTTGAACAAAGTGACGGGGCAGGAGCAAGACTGGCAAAAAGTGATCGACAAAATCTGCAATGAAATGGAGACCAAGGTATGTAATACACTCTTGATACTCTCCCTGACCACCCGAAGCATGTCGTGGAGAGAAGCACTGAAAGGTGTCCTCGAACTGACTCAAGGAACATGCCACTTACTGCCTGGCCCCGAGAAGGACCTGACTCTTACAGAGTGCCTGTATGGATACTTGAGATAAATGTCATAACCCAGGAATTTATCACCAAAGAGCTTGGACTTAGAATGTTGATGCCCAAGCATATGCTATATAACATTGACTTTGACAACTGTGCGTTATTTAACATGTCTAATTGATGAGTTACATGCCCTGGTATACACCTGGTAAGCAGGAGTATTTCTGATGTTCTAGCACAGTGTTTCCCAACCTTCTCCTAGAGCAGGGGTCTCCATCTCCAGTCCTGGAGGGCATCAAACCAATCAGGTTTTTGGACTATCCCTAATGAATATGCTTGAGATAAATTTGAATACAATGGGTGCAGTTCATGCAAATATATCTTATACATACTTATTTGGGATATCCCGAAAACCTGATTGGTTTGGTGCCCTCCAGGACTGGAGTTGGAGACCCCAGTCCTGGAGTTACACCAAGTCAAGCAAGTCTTTAGGATTGTCACAATAGGTATGCACAAGATAGATCTGCATGCATTGTGTCTGTAGTGCAGGGGTTCTCAGCCCAGTCTTCAGGACACACCTAGCCAGTCAGGTTTTCAGGATAGCCATTACGAATATGTATGCGAGAGATTTGCACGCACTGTCTCTATAGTATGCAAATCTCCCTCATGCATATTCATTGCTATCCTGAAAACCTGACTGGCTAGGTGTGCCCTGAGGACTGGCTTGAGAACCCCTGCTCTAGTGCATGCAAATTTTAGACATATTGGGGGGCCTCTGACGCTGAAAATGAAACCCAGATATTTAATACCAGGATCATATCCAGCCCAGCACTGAATATCCGGGTTTGCCAGATTGCCATAAGGCTAACCGGGCAACGGTGATAGTGGATCTGGTAAAAGTTAGGCCAGTGTTACCTGCACCTGATTTTCGTGCATATCACTAACCGGGCAGTGGCTCGATATCGCCACCGCTTGGTTAGCGATGGGTACTGCTTCTGCTCCGCCCCAGAATACCCCGATCTTCGGGGCACATAGCGGCTCCCAGGGATATCCCGCGGCACTAGCAGGTCTGCATACTGAAAATCCCCCCCATTCCCGAAAAGCTGAGCATGAACTGCTCCCAGGAGAGGGTTGATAAGTGCCCATGTAGCACGTGCTTAAAACGTTTGCATCACCAGAGAGAAGAGAGTTGGTAACACTATCAAATGGCACACGTCTTGGAAAGCTCTGGACCTGGGGAGGCGCTTGACCCATCAATGTGACTCAAAATGTTCGGTTCAGAGCGGCTACCTTTCATTATGGCAGTGATGCCTGTCCTCCATGCTAAGGCTCCGAGGATGCTCAGGATGGGACACCAGCTTTCTTCTCACCATATTCTTTGCCTCAAATGATCATGTTTATCACAATGCTAGGGTCAAATGAGAGGCAACTTTTGCGGTCACACGTATCAGTCAGCACATTATGTCCCCTAGGGCCGGCACTACCATTAGGCAAAATATTTGGTTGCCTAGAGTCCAAACTTTGGAGGATGATTGCAGCATAAAGTGCTCTCAGCCAGCCTCCGATCTCCGGCCCTCATCCCCACCCTTCCTGCCACTGCTACATTCCTCCAAGACAATAACAAGAGGAAGAGAAACATACTGCTGGTCCCCCACCCCCAACACCGATTTGCAGTGCTCGGGGTTTGGAAGCTTCCCTCCTGTTCTTATTGCCAATGCCACGGCTTGCAGTCCTGAAGAGATGTAGCAGAGGCAGCAGATGGTAAAGGTAAGGGTGAGACATCAGGAATAGGAGTTGCCTAGGGTGTCAAATGACCTTGCATGGCCCATGACGTCCCCCATAAAATCATACAGCCACCTCACATGAGTACCATGGACATAGGTGGCAGGAGGGAGGGGACAGGGAGTGATGTGACAGCTGTTCATCCGCCAGGTCCGTCTCAGCCTCCTTGTTGCCTTTTCAATAGACCAGTTACCTTGCTCCTCTACTCTCCCTTGTGTTTTCCAGCTGGACCGCATGGAGCTAGACCCATTCAGGAGGCAGCTGGAGGATCGCTGGAAGTCTATTCGTAAGCAGTTAAAAGAGCGATCGCCAACCTACGAGTTAGACGATGCTGCCGGCATTAGAAAGTAAGTTTGATGGGGAGGGAAGGCAGAATGGGTAGCAGGAAGTACAGTGGGGGGCCAGGGAGAGCAATGATTTCTGACTTCGTCCTCTTATGCTGATCTCATGTTTGGTTGGCCAGCTGATGAAATCTGTTCCATCCATGTCATTCTTATCCTACTACAATAAAGTCAGGTCAACCAATGCCAACAGCACAAAAGAGAGAGAAAAACTTATAAACTGAAAATTTTTTTGTCGGAGTCTTTGTTTTGAGGGGCTATAGCCTCTCAAACAACAGAGTAACCCTTTTTCTATTTTTTGACAAAAATTGTGGTGAATGTGTAAGCACCACAAAGTGTAACGCAAATAAATTTTAAAATGAAAAGCTAAACTTAGTTCTCATGGCAATCGAAGTCCATTCCTTGAAACATTCTGTAGATAACGTCCATGTCAGTAATGCAGATCCAATTTATAATAGTAAACCCATCAAAATCCAGCAACACAGACTGTGTTTCAAGCTCATGCCCTTCACATTGAGCTCTGCTTCAGGCTCTGTGGGTAAGGGTTACTGTTTCAATCTCCAATGATCGCATATGATTGTCTTGGCAAATGATCGTATGTGATCCTTGGAGATTGAAACAGTAACCCTTATCCACAGAGCCTGATGCAGAGCTCAATGTGAAGGGCATGAACTCGAAACACAGTTCTGTGTCGCTGGATTTTGATGGGTTTACTATTATAAATTGGATCTGCATTATTGACATGGACGTTACCGATTTTTTTCCGTTTATAAGTTTTTCTGTCCATATTATGCTCTTGATATTGGTTGACCTGATTTTATTATTGTGGTAAAATTCAGTGGTTTTGGTCTACAATTTTGTGTTTTTGGATTCTTATTCTACTGGCAAAATTTTCAGAGAGAGAGAAGTTAATGCTTGTAATAGGTCTTCTCTGAAAGCAGGAGACACAGTGGTATCACATAACTCACCTACTCCTCACTTTTGGAAATCATTCCCCATTCTTATTTAAAACCGGAACACATATGTTACTAACCCTTTACACAAGGCATCTTTGAACATGGTCTAACCTCTGAGCTTGCAAAGTACTTCCCTAATACCCTCCAGGGTTGCCAGCTTGTTTACTAATCATTTGCCAGATGTTACCAGCATCTTAGCTTTTTGAGAATCTGAGCTCTAGATTCCAAGGTCGGAGCCGTAGACACCAGTGACACTCCCCAGGGTTGGCTCAAGTAATTGTGGCACCCTGAGCCAACTTTACATTGTGCCCCCATCTTGGGATCATTCTTGCAGTATGAACCATGCAGATGTCAGATCCCACCATTCCTGCCTATCCATAAATGAGAAATAATCCCACATTTAATAGCAGCATTTGTATGTGTAGATCGGCATTTTAGAACAGGGGCTATTTACACATGGGGATGCTTATTGTGTTTAGATGTCAAGGGGGTTTGATGAGGATGAAAGAGGGAATGGTAAGGGTGGGCCTACAAGATTGACATGTTTTCCATCTAAGAAGGGGAATCCATGTCACTATAAAGAATGTAGATGGCAATCTCCAGGAACAAGCAGGAATGAGTCTTCACATATGGGTTTCGTCGGTACCGACGGAGCCTGCGCGGGAATTCTCCCCAGCATCCAGTAAGAAAGCTTTTGGGAGCATCCCACAGCGCCTGCGCGCTGCCTTCCCGCCTTTCCCAACCGCCTCTCTCCAGTTCTTCTTTTCCGCGGAGCCAGCAGGTCGTGTTCCTGTCACCGCAGAAGAATTCTTTATTTTTTTCTTTATTTTTCTGTGCGCGTCTGCCTTCTTCGACGTCAGACCGGTACCGCCGGTCTTTTCTTTTCTTTCTTACAAAAAAAAAAAAAAACAACTTTTCTTTCTTCAACTGTGCATTTTCAGTTTGGGCCTTAGGCCTGAACATATTTTCTCCTCATGGAGAAACCCGCTTCCGGGTTCAAAAAGTGCACGAAGTGTGGCGGTACTATTTCTGTCACCGACACCCATGACTGGTGTCTAAAATGTTTGGGTCCTTATCATTCCATCACGGATTGTGTGTCCTGTACCATGATGTCTAAAAGAGGTCGGCAGAACCGAGCAGCCAAGCTCAGTACCCTGTTTCCCTCTGATGCAGCCTCGGTGGCATCGACGTCTTCCAGGGCTGCTTCTTCCTCCCATGGATCTCAGGTAACCAAACATAAATCTAGCCGGTCCTCAAAGGGCAAATCTCCCTCTAAGCATCGAGATGCCTCTGGGCTTGTCCTCGAGGATTCCGCACCAGCAAAATTACCCCGGCGGGAGGTTCCGGCTTCCAAAGCATTGTCTAGGGGGTCACAGGTTGACATCGATGGCTCGGCCTTGACCGATCACCTGTTGCCGTGTTCTGGGGTACCAGTGGCCTCCACTGGTACCGACATCCAGACTCTGGTGGCGTCGATGGATCAGAAGATTCTGTCCATGCAGCGCACCCTAACGGTGTTTATGCAGGCTTCAACGCCTCCGGTACCGCAACAGTCTCCGTTGCCGGTACCAACTCCAGCACCAGCATCGTTCCCGGTGCCGGTACCGATTGCATTGACATCGGCTTCGGTGTCGACTGCAACGGTACCCTGTCCTATGATGCCCATTGGTACCGAACCGGTACCGCTTACTCCCTATGTCGATCCCACTCGGTATGCGTATCGGGCTTTACAGGAGCATCCAGACAGTTGATACTTCGATTCCTCCGAAGACTCTGATGAGTCGGAGGTTTCTGTCGATGCACCAGTACTTCTTCCTCAGGAGTCTGATTCTCCAAAACGAAGAATGTCTCCTCCAGAAGACTTGTCTTTTCAGGACTTCATTAGGGAAGTGGCTAGGGGCCTCTCCATTACAGTGGCCCCTGAGTCAGAGCCTAGAGCCAAGCAACTAGATATTTTGCAATATCCTTAGGCTCCTAAAGAAGCAGCTACTTTACCTATTCATTAGATTCTCTATGATTTCATGTTGAGCATGTGGGAGACTCCTCTTACCACCTCTCCTCATTCTCGTAGATTAGACACCATGTACTGTATCCCTCCTTGTCCTGGCTTTCATAAGTCTCAGCTTCCTCACCACTCTATTGTGGTAGAGTCTGCCATGAGGAAAATAAAGAGTGCAAAGAGACATTCATCTAATCCTCCAGGACGTGAATGCAGGACCCTTGATGCTTTTGGCCGAAGGATTTTCCAAGCTAATATGCTTGCTGTCAGAATCAACTCCTATAGTCTCTATATGGGGATGTTTCTAAAAGAAGTCACAGATCATCTGCAGATTTTAGCCCCTTTTATTTCAGAAGATAAAAGGCAGGAATTTCTCACTTGGCTTAAACATGCCCAAGATGTTTCCAAATTTTCTAACCGTGCAGCCTTTGACTCTTTTGAGTGTGTAAGCAGAGCCTCGGCTATTGCCATAGGTGCACGCAGAATTGCTTGGTTACAAGCCTCTGATTTGGAACTTTGGGTCCAAGATGAACTGGGAAATCTTCCTTGTACAGGTGAAAACCTTTTTGGCAGGGATTGGAAAGCAAAGGCCACTCAGATGGATGCTGAGAACTCTGCTTTGGATCGACTTCCAAAGTCTACCTCTGCTCCTGCTAAGAAAAGATTGTTCAAAAAGACAACTTTTTCTAAAAAGGGAAGATACTATCCTGCTTATGGTCAGCAGGCATCTTCTGCAGGTCGTTTTGCTGCAAAGCGTCAGCAACAACCTAAACAGGCCAAGTCAAAGGCTGCCAGGCCTCCCATGACTCAGCAGCCTCAGCCTCCTCAAGGCCTTTGACTTGCAACTAGAGAACTTAGCCTTTCTGGCTCTGGAAGAACCAGAGCCCCTCACCATTCCAGGAAGGTTGGCTTACTTTGCTCCCAGATGGGAGCAAATTACAGCAGAGCAATGGACCCTCTCCATTGTAAGGGAAGGGTACAAGCTTCATTTCTTAAACATTCCTCCCCACACCATGGTGAGACAGTTCAATTCTCCAACATCTCTCCTCAACCTTCTGGGTCAGGAGATTGCTACCCTTCTTGCCCAAGGGGCAATAGAAGAAGTACCCCTTCTTCAACAGGGCTCAGGGTTCTACTCCCCTTATTTTCTTATTCCAAAGAAAACAGGGGGCTACAGACCCATATTAGATTTCAGAGAATTGAACAAGTTTCTATTCAAAGAGAAATTCAAGATGATTTCTCTCGGTACTCTGCTGCCATACCTTCAGAGTCAGGACTGGCTTTGTTCTCTAGATCTCAAGGATGCGTACACTCATGTCCTCATCCATCCAACACACAGAAGGTTCCTTCGGTTCCTTTTTCAAGGAAAGCACTACCAATACAGGGTGCTTCCTTTTGGTCTGGCCTCTGCACCAAGGGTGTTCACGAAATGCATGGCAGTAGTAGCTGCATTTCTACGCACTCTAGGAATATTCGTTTTCCCATATCTAGACGACTGGCTCATTCGAGCTCCATCCCAGTCAGAGGCCCAGATTAACCTGCACAATGCGTGTCCTTCAGTATTTGGGACTGATAATAAACATCCCAAAAGTCCATCTCACCCCTACTCAGTCTCTGGAGTTTATAGGGGCCTTGCTGGATACCACAACTGGAAGGGCCTATCTTCCTCAGGCCCGTTGCCTAAGCTTGGTGCAGTTAGCCTCCCAGATACAGTTAAAGTCCCATTTAACTGCTCGAGAGATGTTACAACTATTAGGCCACATGGCATCCACCGTGCATGTGGTTCCATATGCTCGCCTTCACATGAGGGCAGCTCAATGGACTTTGTCCACCCAATGGACTCAGGCATCAGGTTGCCTATCAGACAAAATAGCAAACTCCAGTCGCCTATTTTGGTCTCTCCAGTGGTGGAAGTCCCCTCCAAATCTGTTGCTGGGGTCCCCTTTTCAGCAGTCGCTACCCCAAGCAACTCTGACAACAGATGCTTCTCCAATGGGTTGGGGAGCTCATCTGCAGGATCTCTCCACCCAGGGCATCTGGTCTCCACAGGAGACTTCTCTGCATATCAATCTCTTGGAACTCAGAGCAATATTCTTAGCTCTCAGAGTGTTCCATTCCCTGCTCAGCTACAGGACAGTCCTCATCCATACGGACAACCAAGTAGCCATGTTCTATGTAAACAAGCAGGGCGGGACTGGCTCTCTGTCACTTTGCAATGAAGCTTTGCGACTGTGGGCCTTCGCCAGAGAGCATCACATCCATCTTCTGGCAGTATATCTTCCAGGCGTTCAAAACTCTTGGGCGGACAGACTCAGTCGAGTTCTGCTTCCACACGAGTGGTCCCTCCACATGGACCAGGTAGCCAGGATTTTTCGAATTTGGGGAACCCTAGACATAGACCTCTTTGCAAGTCCGTGGAATGCCAAACTTCCCCGGTTCTGTTCCAGAATTCTGTGTCAGGGAGTTCAGGCCAAGGATGCCTTCCTCCTTCACTGGGGTCAAGACTTCCTTTATGCCTTTCCACCAATTCCCCTAATTCCCAAAACACTATTCAAGCTTCAGAGAGATCAAGGGACCATGATCCTCATAACTCCACATTGGCCACGCCAAGTGTGGTACCCTCTACTTCTGCATCTCTCTCAAGCTCCTTCCCTGGACTTGGGCTCTGCACCAGACCTTCTGTCCCAGGAAGAGGGAACTTTGTGGCACCCAAACCCCCAGTCACTCCATCTCAGGGCTTGGTTGCTGAGGGTCTAGACCTTCAAGATTTTCATCTCTTTCAGCAAGTCAGAGATGTTATTCATGCCTCTAGAAAGCCTTCTACTAGACATTCCTATGCTTTCAAATGGAAAAGATTTACCATTTGGTGTTCAGGGAAAGGTCTAAACCCTCTTGCAATACCTCTGAATTCTCTACTAGAGTATCTCCTGCATCTATCCCATGCAGGTCTGAAAACGAATTCAGTAAGAGTCCATTTGAGTGCTATTGCAGCGTCCCTCAAGCCTCTCAATGGACAACCTATTTCCTCTCATCCTCTTATAGTAAGATTCATGAGAGGCCTTTTTTTAACTAAACCTCCCATTAGACCACCTCCAGTGGCATGGGACTTAAACCTGGTTCTTGGCCAGCTTATGAAGCCACCCTTTGAACCTTTAGCCACCACCTCCTTGAAATTCCTTTCTTGGAAAGTTATTTTTCTCATTGCAGTCACCTCAGCATGCCGCATCAATGAGTTGCAAGCTTTGGTGGCTAATCCTCCTTATACAAGGTTCCATCATGATAAGGTAGTCCTCAGGACCAATCCACACTTTATGCCTAAAGTGGTCTCACCTTTTCATCTGAACCAAGAGGTATATTTACCTGTCTTTTTTCCAGGACCTCATGCAACAAATGCAGAGAGGAATCTTCATACCTTGGATTGTAAGAGAGCTCTCGCTTTTTACTTACAAAGAACACAGCAACATAGAAAGTCTTCTCAACTCTTTGTTGCTTTTGATCCTTCTCATTTAGGACTTCCAGTCTCTAAGAGAACACTGTCCAACTGGATTGCTCAGTGTATTTCTTTCGCCTACCAGAGTAGGAACATTTCTCTGGAGGGACATGTCACAGCTCACAATGTGAGAGCCATGGCAGCCTCAATGGCTCATCTAAACTCTGTGTCCATCAACCAAATCTGTCGAGCGGCCACCTGGGCCTCGGTTCATACCTTCACAGCCCATTACTATTTGGACAAGGACTCCCGCCAGGATGCCTCGTTTGGTCAGGCTGTTCTCAAACACCTGTTCCATTCCTAATCAACTCCTACCCACCTACCCTGGTCGGATGCCAGAGATCCATGGGGGGAGGTAGAGTCCTTTTCAAGGACACACAACCTGGGGTTTCTCCCTGGCATCTGCAGCTAGGGAGTCCCCATATGTGAAGACTCATTCCTGCTTGTTCCTGGAGATAGCACAGTTACTTACCTTTAACAGGTGATCTCTGGGAACAGCAGGAATAAGTCTTCACAACCCACCCACCTCCCCTAGGAGTTGTATCTCTCTCTCTATCTATCTTTCCTTTCCTCTCTCTCTCTTTGTCTCAGCTTTAAAACTCGAACTGGAGAGAGGCGGTTGGGAAAGGCGGGAAGGCAGCACGCAGGCACTGTGGGATGCTCCCAAAAGCTTTCTTACTGGACGCTGGGGAGCGTTCCCGCACAGGCTCTGTCGGTACCGACGAAACCCATATGTGAAGACTTATTCCTGCTGTTCCCAGAGATCACCTGTTACAGGTAAGTAACTGTGCTTTTCCAGCTGCCCCAAAATATGAGTAAGAGCCTGTTGGAACAGGCAGCTGTCAATGCCAATGTCTGTTGCCCCTACTTACTACCCCCCCCCCCCCCCCCGACAGCAATCCCAACCCTGATCACCTCCCCTTGACATCCGATCCCCCTCCATCCCCTCCCCATGAGATTACCACTAAGGTTATGGTAGCCATTTTGAATCCAGGACCATAGAGAGCAGCAGTGACTGGGAATCACTCCTCATTCTAGATACCAGGATAAGGTTGGGAATGGGATTGGGGAAGGGGAGGAGGTCTTATGAGGGGTTATTCTTGATGCACAGGGGTTAGGGTGGGGGGGATTCTTGCAGGGAGAAATCAGATGTAATGGAGGAGCAGTGGCTTGGGAGAAGATCGGGGGGATGAAGGAAGATTAGATATCAAGGGATTGTGGAGGATTGGAAGACAAAAGGGTGGTTCAGAGGGGAATTGGATGCCAAGGGGTGGTGATCAGTACTGGGCTCACTGTTGGGGCAGGGGAGGAAGAGAAATGACCTGGAGTGCCAATGGGTACTGTAGGATTTGGTGTCCATGCATATAGGGAGCAGCAGTTTTAAAAAGGGGGTGCTCCAAGGCTCGTCACTTTCATCCATTTTGTTTAACATCTGTATAGAACCTTTGTGTGCTTTGTTACTTGGTTTGAAGCTGTGGTATAGAGTTTATGCAAATGATATTTTAGTACTTTTGCCGGACCTGGATTCGGTTGACTCTGCCTTGTCAGAGATATAACACGGCCTCCTTTGGAAAATCCAGATGGCAATTAATTTTACTAAGGGCCCCTTTTACTAATAGCTGGAGCAATAAGCCACAAGGCCCATAAGAATAGAATGCAGCAGAGAGCTTGAGGTAGGTGTTAGTAAAGGGGCCCTAATGAGGCTTTATTTGTGGATCATGGTAAGACCTTTGGAGTGTCCAGCAGAATTGCAATTAGGAAAGTAAAGATTCCTTTTAAATCTGAACTTAGAGATCTAGGTGTGGTTTCAGATGATCGATTTACTTTGCACTCACATTTGAAGTCAGTCTTGGAAACTCTCTCTCATAAAATTGCTGTGCTTCATCATCCGAAAATATGTTTTGTCTTGGTTGGTATTCTGTTATGTGGTTCAGTTGCTTGTGTTGCCTCATATTGATTCTTGCAACGTTTCTTAGGAAAATGTGCGTGTCCTTCAGATTTTACCAAATACTGCTGTGCGGTTGATCTTTGGTCTTATGAAATTTGATTATTTGTCTCCTTATTTGAAAGAAATATGCTAGTTGCCAGTGAAGTTGTGAGTACAATTTAAAAATGCGTCCATTGTTTATAAAGCTGGGGCTTCTTCATCTGCGCTCCGTTCTTTGCGTCCTTTGCTAATTTCCTTCAGGTTCCTCCGGCACACCGTTTGCATGAGACAGAAATTTGGGCACATACATTTTCCTGTGTTGCTGCTTTATCTTCAAATTCATTACCGGTTGAGGTTCATTTAGAACCAGATTATTTAACATTTAGAAAACACATAAAGACATATATATTTTTTAGCAGGCTTTTAGGGAAGTATTGTAGACTGCTGATTGTGTCACATTTTATTGTATGCTGTCTGTCCATTTTATTGTTCCCTATGTTTTAAGTAACCTGCATAGGAATTCTTGATATGCTGGCTATAAATATTGCTAAATAAATTGCTCCAACGTATACATGGGGGGTATTTGCATGTTTCTTATCACCACTTTCAGTTTTTTAAAACTGCTGTTCTCTTTGAGTGTGGGCAATCCTCAACATGCAGCCCTGCACCTATTTTACAATAGGCTCTCTACATTGGCAGATTAAATTTAATGTGAACAAGTGCAAAGTTATGCACTTAGGGAAGAACAACCCAAACTACAGTTACACAAGGCAAGGCTCCACATTAGGAACCGCCACCCAGGAACAGGATTTAGGCGTCATAGTGGATAATACGTTGAAACCCTCCACCCAGTGTGCAGTGACAGCCAGGAAAGGAAATAGAATGTTAGGAATCATGAGGAAAGGAATGGAGAATAAAACAAAGGATGACATCATAATGCCTCTGTATCGCTCCATGGTGCAGCCACACCTTGAATATTGTGTGCAATTCTGGCCCCACATCTTAAAAAGGATACAGCAGAATTAGAAAAGGCACAGAGAAGAGCCACCAAAATGGTAAAGGGGATGGAAGGATACCCTATGAGAAAAGGCTTGAAAGGTTGGGGCTCTTCAACTTGGAAAGGAGAGGTCTATAAATTTATGAATAGAGTGGAACAGGTAAACATAGATCAGTTGTTTACTGCATCAAAAAGTAAAAAGACTAGAGGAGATGAAATGAAGCTACAATGTAACCCATTTAAGACAAATAAGAGAAAATATTTTTTCACTCAGCACATAATCAAACTCTGGAATTTGTTGCCAGAGAACATAGCAAAAGCTGTTAGTGTAGCTGGGTTTAATAAAGCTTTGAATAAGTTCCTGGAGGAAAAGTCCATAAACCATTATTAAAGAGGACCCAGGAAATCCATTGCTTGCTCCGGGATAAGCATTGTGGAACCTGTCTACCTTTTTGGGGACCTGCCAGGTATTTGTGAAACAGGCTAGTGGGCATGATGGACCTCAGTCTGACCCTGTGTGGCTGTTCTTATGTTCTTATTTGGCAGGGTCTCTTGGGAATTTGCTACGCCCCCATCTGGACATATGAAGTCACCTTTCCACATACTAGCTTCAAGAAAATCTGCTATATTATAGGTGCTTATGTGTCTTTATAAAATAAAGCCTAAGTAGGTGCCTTCTTGCCCTCTTAAACTAGGCTCCCCCTTGTAAAATTACCCCCCACATGCATAACGGTATCTTAGACTCTCATCATGTAGAGAATATCTAGGGACTGAGGCCCTTCCCCACTGCTGATTAAAATCTTTAATTGTGCCAGATTAAGAAATGCTGATCTATTATCCTGAAAACTAAGGAACACCCCTGCCCAGTGGATAGAGATTAGTGAAAAACGCCTCCTCCTCTTCTCTTGATCTGAGATAGATCTGGAAAAATATAAAGCTTAAACCCACAAAGTAACTCTGATCAATTCCTCAAAACAGGTACTAAAACAAGTTCCTACCTTGCTTAAAACCAAATGTCATCAATATTGTAGCTTTAGTGAATTCCTCACTACAAGACCTTCCGTAAAGGCCAACAAGGCTCAGATGGGCTTCTTTTTCCTCTCTGGAATGGAACTATCTAGCATTTCAACAACTGTTCCCCAGTTTTCCACCTTCTGATGTGCCAATCCCTTGCCTAGTATCAAGACCATGTTAACTGTCTGCATGTTTTCCCCCTTGTCCTCCAAAGCTGTTAACCTCCTCCCAGAATGTTGTAACATTGCACCCTGTAATTCTGTGTCTGTATTTTACTGTTATTAGTAAAAGTCCTTATTGCTGAAGAATTCCTACGAATGAACTTTTTAGGGCCACCAACATTGTCTGTTGAATGGGCTGCCCAAACCTACATGTTATCGTCAACATCTTCCCTCTTCTGGGATTGAAGAAGGCATGTTGATATCTGCATTCTTCCAGCTGTTAGCCGTTTTGTGAAATCTTCATACATTGCTAAGAGTTTGTGATAGGCATGCCTTTTGCCACCCCTAAAACAGTAGCTCTTGTCCCAGGTGGCTTAGCTCCCAATGCCAAGGCACTCAGTGAGGGCCTCACCCCTCACCCTCTGTGTCGGTGTCTAAGCCAGAGATATTGCATGCTCACTGGGTCTCCTTTCCTGAAACACTATAGAGATTAGAAACACACCATCTTGGAGCCCCCAACCTGCTGACCTTCTTATGGCAAATGGGACAGTACCAAGTTAGGGAGCATAGGCTAGAAATATTTTTATTGGTTCTGGTGCAATACATATTGGGATTTGCTTCTTCATTTTTCTAATTTAAAACCAGACTACAAATTCTTGCAAGTGGGGTGGCAATTTGAAACAAATATAAGCTCAGGTGCATGTGCCTCTGTAACCCATGTGAGCTGTGTGTGTTTGAAGGATAAATATCACAGATAAGAAATGGATTTCTTTGTTTACCTGAGAGGTTCATGGTTTCAGATAATTTGACATACAACAGCACTTTCACATTGCAGGGTCAGCCCTGCCAGTGAGCGACTGTGCTTCTTAATTATCATTCTCCTTTTCAGCCCTTACTGACTTATGCAATTGAGGACCTGCAGTAATTCACTGCACATGGTCCTCCAAACCCCACCCCCATGCACAAGCTGCCCCTGATTGTCAGGACAAGTGAAGGGAGGCAGATAAGCTTCAGAAGCCTAATGCTGGGACTGGATGAAAAGGAACCATCACAAAGTTCAGAGCCTGTTACCTCTAGATCACTGGTTCAAATGGAGCTCATGTGTGCAGGGCCTGTCATGAGCTGGTGATCTAGAATCCTGTGAATTTCATTGTACAGTTTGCCACTGGTAACAATGCAAAAATTACTTTTAGCAGCCAATAGAAGGCGCTAGTGCACAGGCTATATAGCAGTGATGGCTAACCTTTTTGAGCCCGAGTGCCCAAACTGCTGCACAAAACCAAAGAATTTCCTCAAAGTGCCAGCACGTCAGTTTGCATAAATATTTGCATAATGCTAACATACACTAACTTTTAGTAAACATGTCTCTTAATGAGTGTATGGATAAAGACAGACTAAAAGATTTCTACATTACTATAATCCAGTGCCAACCGCCAGGCACATTAGGAACTACTACAAACACTGCCCATTTAGAACCAATAGCAAACCCGCCGTATCCTAACAGCACTACCAGGACTCACAAAGCACCACACCATACCTATCAAAAGGCAACACTGCAAATATTAAACCAATACATTTCAGACAATAACAATACATGACCTACTGGGGAAAGAGAACAAGTGGCAATGTCAAAAAGGAATTACATAAACAGAATACCTCAGCTCAGTTACACAGTTGCAATTGCTCCAGCCACTTTCTTCTGGTTTCTTCATGTTTTCTGCTAACTCTCCATCATCTGCTGTCCATTTGTCCTTTCTTCTCTCTTCTAGTTTTTTTTCCATTCTCTCTCTCTACATCCGCTTTAACATACTAATCTTTCTCCTTTTGCTCTTTCCTCATTCCTATTTCATCCACTCAAATTTTACCCCTCCATCCTCAATCCCCACTTACTCTCCCAATACCCGGCCAATTGTAGATTTTTTATCCCTCCCACACAAAATATTTTTCCCCTCTCCATTTTACTCTCCCAGCCCCATCCCATTCTAATCCTCCCCCAACATCAGCTCCCTTCTAGTTCCAGCCTCACCCAGCATCCATTCCCTTCTAGTCCCTGCATCAGCCCATTTCCAGTCCTAGCCCCCCATCAGCCCATTTCCAGTCCTAGCAACCCCCCAACCCAATACCAGTCCTAGCCCCCCCCCCCATCAACCCACTTCCAGTCCTAAACCCCCATCACCCCATTTTCAGTTTAAGCCCCCCCTATAACCCATTACCAGTCCTAACCCCCATCGCCCCATTTCCAGACAGCCCCCATCAGCCCACAGCCCATTAGCAGTCCTAGCCCCCCCGCCCCCCCGCCGGCCGATTAGGAGTCCTACCCCGCCCGCCCGCCCCCATGCCCATTAGCTGTCCTAAACCCCCCTACCTCCCTGCCCATTAGCAGTCCTAACCCTCCCCTCCCTCCCTCCCTGCCCGCCCATTAGCAGTCCTAACCCCCCCCCCTCCCTCCTCCCTGCCTGCCCACAATTAGCAGTCCTAACCCCCCCTCTCCCTCCCTCCCTGCCCATTAGCAGTCCTAACCCCCCCTCCCTCCCTGCCCATTAGCAGTCCTAACCCCCCCCTCCCTCCCTCCCTGCCCATTAGCAGTCCTAACCCCCCCCCTCCCTGCCCATTAGCAGTCCTAACCTCCCCCCCTCCCTCCCTCCCTGCCTGCCCATTAGCATCCTAACCCCCCCTCCCTCCCTGCCCATTAGCAGTCCTAACCCCCCCTCCCTCCCTCCCTCCCTGCCCATTAGCAGTCCTACCCCCCCCTCCCTCCCTCCCTGCCCATTAGCAGTCCTAAACCCCCCCTGCCCATTAGCAGTCCTAACCCCTCCCTCCCTGCCCATTAGCAGTCCTAACCCCCCCTCCCTCCCTGCCCATTAGCAGTCCTAACCCCCTCCCTCCCTCCCTCCCTGCCCATTAGCAGTCCTAACCCCCCCCCTCCCTGCCCATTAGCAGTCCTAACCCCCCCCCTCCTCCTCCCTGCCCATTAGCAGTCCTAACCCCCCCCCCCTCCCTGCCCATTAGCAGTCCTAACCCCCCCCCCTCCTCCTCCCTGCCCATTAGCAGTCCTAACCCCCCCTGGCAAATTTTTTTAAAAAAAAGCAGGCTCTGGTTGCTGCCGCGGCAGATTGCAATGTCCCGCGGGGCCCCCTCCGCCCGCTAAGCCCCTCTGCAAGGGCTTTCAGATTCGCGAGGGAGAGCATCTCCCTCGCGTCTCTGTTAAGCCCGCAGGGGCTAATGGGAAATTTCCCATCAGCCCTTTAGACGCGAGGGACTGATGGGAAATTTCCCATTAGCCCCTGCGGGCTTAACAGAGACGCGAGGGAGACGCTCTCCCTCGCGAATCTGAAAGCTCTACAGAGGGGCTTAGCGGGCGGAGGGGGCCCCGCGGGACGCTGCATTCTGCCATTGCCGCGTCCGCGTCAGCAATCAGAGCCAGCTTTTTATTTTTCTGCGGACCTTCCCGCGTGCCAGCTGCAAGGCCTTCGCGTGCCACAGCTGGCACGCGTGTCATAGGTTCGCCATCGCTGCTATATAGAATTCTACTAATGGAGTGGAGTGGAGGAGTGGCCTAGTGGTCGGGGCAAGGTTCTTCAGGCCGGAAGGTCGGGGGTTCAAATCCCACTAGAGGACAGCAACCTTGGGCCGGAAGGACTGGGGTTTCTAGTCCCACAGGTGCTCCTTGTGGTCTTGAGCAAGGCACTTAACCCTCCATAGCCCATGTTCCCTGTAAAATAGTTATCTCCAAGTTATAATGCCCTGTTCAATGTAATTTCAGTTTGTTCAATGTAAACTGCACTGATGCAGAATAGTGCAGTATATAAGAGAATGTAAATAAATAAATACTACTACTACTATTACTAATCATTTGAATAACGTTGCAAGTCATACGCAGCGCTGTCCATATAGATGTAAGAGACAGTCCCTGCTCATCAGAGCTTACAATCTAATCAACATGAACAACATCACAAAACTAGGGACTAGAGTGTGGTAAGATACACATAAGTAGTGGACAAGAGAGTGAGGAGCATCAGGATCCAAAAGCAGTCTCCAAGAGGTGGGTCTTCAGCCTGGATTTGAATAGGGCCAGAGAAGGAGCCCTACGCACAGACTCGGGTAGTTTTTTCCAGGCGTATGGAGCAGCAAGGTGGAATGAACGAAATCTGGAGTTGGCAGTGGCAGAGAAGGGCACAGATAGAAGGGATCTGCAGAGGAGAGGAGTTACCGATGAGGGGTGTAGATTGATATATGAGATGAAAGTAGTGAGGAGCTGCAGAGTGAATGCACCTATAGGAGAAGTTTGAACTGGATGCAGAAATGGATAGAGAGCCAGTAAAGTTACTTGAGAAGAGGGGTTACATGAGCATTGCAACACTAGCAGAAGATAAACTGTGCAGCTGAGTTTTGAACAGATTGAAGGGGAGAAAGATGATTCAGAGGGAGACCAGCAAGGAGAAGGTTGCAATAGTCAAGATGGGAGGTGACTAGTAAGTGGATGAGGAGTAGTGTGTAGAAAGGAAGGGACAATTCTCCGGGAACAAGCAGGAAGTCAGTCCTCACATATGGGTGACATTGGTGCCAAGGAGTCCGCGCAGATCCAATCCCCAGCTTTCAAAGAAAGCTTTCGAGACCTACACTGCACATGCAGGGTTACCTTCCCACGTCTTACCTTAGTCTTCTTTTTTTTCCGTGGAGCCCTGCAGACATGCTGACGGTGCACCCAGATAAAGTCTATTTTTTTCCACCATCCTCTGTGAGTTTTTTTCTTCTCTCTTCTGATCACCTTTTTGCTGCCCGAGTCCAACACCTCGGCATTGTGCTTTTCGCTCGGGTAACTTTTTTTCTTTTATTTTTGGCCTGTGGGTTTTTTACTCATGGCCTAGCTGGTCGAAACGTTGGAGGTTAACCTCACGGGGCTCGTTTTCCCGCTATGTCGTTGAACAGTGGATTCAATCAGTGTGACAAGTGCCATCACACTGTGTTCCTTACAGACTGTCACAGTTCCTGCATAAAATGCCTCAGGACGGACCATGACGTGTCTTCCTGCCCACTGTGCCTTTTGATGTCGGCTAAGACCCGGAAGGAATGTGAAAGGCAGCAGGGGGAGCTGTTCAGCAAGCTGTCTCCAGGATTGGCATCGGGGGGTTGAATCCCTGCGATCCACGCCGGAACCGCGCTCCCAGGCTCAGTCGGAGCCGCGGGATCAACGTGTATTGGAGACATCCTTGGAGGGATGAATTTTACTGAGGTTATAGAGAAAGAAGCGACAGGTTTTAGCTCTCTGTTGGATGTGTGCAGAGAAAGAGAGAGTAGAGTCAAAGATGACCCCAAGGTTATGAGCTGATGAAACCGGGAGGAGTGTGTGCTGTTATCCATAGAAATAGAGAAGGGAGGAAGGGGGGAGGTGTGTTTAGGGGCTAAAACTGCTGAAGAGAGAGTAAACTAGGAAGAATTTGCCCTAGCAACAGACACCAAAACCACTGTGTACACACATTCATGCTTCCAGGATATGGCACATGGAAACCCCAGAAGCGCATACCCAAATATACAACACTCATGCATACTAAAATATACTGTTACATTGCATGATGCACACAGGCAGATATGCACACACCTACATCAGAACAAGCACAGGCAAAACCGAAGGGTATATACCCAGATACAGTAGATCCATGGGCTCAACCAGACACAGTGCCAAGCTGCTACCATCTGACAAGGTTTCACATAGGGTTTTGCTTGGCTCCTGTTTGCAAAACACTTTTTCATAATGCAAAGCAGTTCAAAATCTTCCAGTGTCCCATTACATTCATAGTAACATAGTAAATGACGGCAGATAAAGACCAGCATGGTCCATCTAGTCTGCCCAGCATGATGGCAAGAGTAGGTGCACCTGCCACTCCGTGCAGGCCACCCCTCCCCACATCCCTGTTTAGGGGTGAACCCACCACTCCATGTAGGACACCCCTATTTGTTAAGAAATTAGATGGTTCAGTTTATTTTGATTTTATCTTGTTGCTGTAAAGGGATCCACTGGGTCTGTCTCATGCCCTTTTGAACTCCGTCACCGTATATGCCCCCACCACTTCCATCGTGAGGGCATTCCAAGCATCCACCACCCTTTCTGTGAAAAAGTATTTCCTGACATTGCCTTTCAATTTACCCCCTTGCAGCTTCATGTTATGACCTCTAGTTTTACAGCTTCCGTCTTTGGAAGAGGTTTGTTTGTTCATTATTTCTGACCTTTAAGTATTTAAAGGTCAGAATCATATCTCCCCTGTCCCTCCTCTCCTCCAAAGTGTACATGTTTAGGTCTTCAAGTCTTCTCATAAGGCTTCTGACGCAGGCTCCCAAAAATCATTTTGGTCGCCTTCCTCTGAAACAGTTTTCCAGTCTTTTTACATCCTTTGCAAGATAAGGTCTCCAAAACCGAACACAGTATTCCAAGTGAGGCCTTACCGGTGACTTATACAGTGGCATAAGTACCTCTTCCTTTCTGCTGGCAATTCCTCTTTGTATGCAGCCCAACATCCTCCTGGCTTTTGTCACCGCCTTGTCGCACTGTTTTGCCACCTTGAGATCTTCAGAAATAATCACACCGAGGTCCTTATCTTGGTCCGTGCACACCAACCTCTCGCCCCCTATTGTGTACAATTCCCTTGGATTTCTGCTACCCAAGTGCATGACTCTTCACTTCTTTGCATTAAATCTTAATTGCCAAGCATTAGACCATTCTTCCAGCTTTTGTAGATCTTTCCTCTTGTTAACCACTCCCTCGAGGGAGTCCACTCTGTTGCAAATTTTTGTGTCATCTGCAAAGAGACAGACTTCCATTCAGTCCTTCAGCAATATCACTCACAAATAAATTGAACAGTGCCGGGCTCAGGACCGACCCCTGGGGCACCCCGCTAATCACCTTCCCTTCATCCGAGTGAGCTCCATTTACCATCACCCTCTGTCGTCTGTCAGTCAACCAATTTCTGATCCAATTTACCATCTTAGGATCCATCCCCAAGCTACTAGGTTTATTGATAAGCTTTCCTATGAGAAACAGTATCGAAGGCTTTGCTGAAATCCAGGTAGATGACATCCATCGCATGCCCCTGATCTAGCTCCCTGGTCACCCAGTCAAAGAACTCAATCAGATTTGTTTGGCAAGATTGTCCTTCGGTAAAACCATGTTGCCTCGGGTCTTGCAACCTGTTGGTTTTGAGAACGTTCACTATTAGCTCTTTGAGGAGCGCCTCCAGACTTTTCCCGCCACCGAGGTAAGGCTCACAGGCCTGTAGTTTGACACTTCTTCCCTGTCACCACTTTTGTGTAGAGGTACCAACATCAGCCATTCTCCAGTCCTGAGGAACCTCTCCTGTTTCCAAGGATCTGTTGAAAACAATCCTTTAATGGCCCTGCAAGAACCTCTCTGAGCTCTTTCAGTATCCTGGGATGTATCCCATCCGGTCCCATGGCCTTGTCCACTTGCAGTTTTGCTAGTTGTTTCTAAACACCTCATCTTCTGTGAATGGTGTGGTAACTACTTCTTTCCCATTTTTATATTGGGAGTCACAGGTGGTCCTTCTCCAGGACTTTCTTTAGTAAAAAACAGAGCAGAAGTGTTCGTTTCAGCAATTTCGCTTTTTTCAATGTCACTTTCCACGAGTCCGTTCGCAGCACTTTCTGAGTCCTGCAATTCAACCTCTGACCTTCTTCCTTTCCCGAATAACCTGAAGGTTTTGTCGCAACAACTTAAACATCATTAGCCCTTCTTTTCCTCTGCCTTTGAAATTTTGCTATCCTTATTTCTCTCTTTGTCTCTTTGAGTTTGGATCCTGTCATTCATTTCTGTGTTCCTCTGTTTTTGCGAGTTTTGAATTTTGCGAAGGGGAGCTGTGCTTTTGTGCCTAATGTATTTGAGCAAGCCACTTCTTTGGGAAAACCAAATAGGTTTGTCTTCTCCTCTTGTTTTTGTTTAACTTTTGCTACATATTTATCTGTTGTCCCTTTTAATTGCCCCCCGTTTAATGTGAGCTCATTGCACGATTCCACTTCCCTTATCTCCTTTCTACCCTGTCAGCACGTAAAATCCAGCGTTGAGCTTTCCCTGGTTGGTTCCATCACCATTTGTCTAAGTAACGCATCTTGGAGAATACACATCACACAATTTTTTTGCTACTTTCCGGCGGGGATTCTGCTAGGCGACGAGTAATCCAATCCACATCAGGTACATTAAAATCACCCAATATGATCACTTTCCCCCTTTGTGGCTATCTTGGCAATTATCTATAATCAATTCGTTATCTATCTCTTCCACTTTTTATGTTCGGAGGTCTGTAGACTACAGCGACGTATGGATGACAGTGCCATTCTCCTCTTTCCAACACAATTCCAGAGCGCTTCTTTCTTTCCCATGCCCCCTGCATTTCAGTAGCTTTAATATTGCTTTTGCCATACAAGTCTACTCCTTCTCCTTTTCCATTTTCATAAGAGAATATTAGCCTGATGGGGCTTGTGGGGTTGTGAGGGAACACCGATGGCATTTCTGAAGTCACCAGGTGCACTTGCATTCAGGCAACACTGATCAATTTGGGCCAAGCCCCTCTTCCTGCCCCCCCTCCCCCTTCCGCCAGAGAATCTTTATTTAAAATCAAATGCAGCCAAACCGTATCTCTGAAAAGAAAATGAAACCAAATAGAACCAGGGAGAGTCTTCCTTAGTGTACCTGTGCTGTGGACATAGGGAGAGTGCAAACAATGATCCAATACCGGCTGTCCTCTGTATGCATACTTAAAGTTTGATAGTGTTTATATTTCTTCAAATATTCCTGCATAGATCCCAACCCTGCGGGTACCCTTTCCTTGCTGCTACCTGTACTGATCCAACTGTTTGTCTGTACCCCTGCTAGGCCACTGATTGCTCACTTCCACTGCTTCTCCTGTGATCGACCTGTTGAGATAGGCGGTACCCGGCCCGTAAGTACCCAAGTGGCTGAGTCTTTCTAGAACTGCTAATTCCTGCCCGTTTGTTCTCTGCTTAGTATAGTTTGTTGCGAAGAGACTCCCCAGTATGTCGGCAGTGGGAGACAGGGTCTGGCTCGTGCCAGAGAGGGACACAGACCATTTCATCACTCTGCTTTGCAAGGAAAGATACATTCCTGCTAGAATGCAGGGCAATTCACTCCTCTGGTCACTGCAGGAATATGCACCAAAAGAAACGCAGGAAAGATTAAGAACTTTAGTTTGATGTGGATCTGCACCTTACATGTGTTCATCAGGAGCCATTTTGACATGATGCCTGCAAGCAAAATATACAAATTATGCCTGATACATGTGTTAAGATGTGGTGGTTCCTCGTCACTAAGCACTGGTTCCTTATCGTCTCTCCAGTCCCAGTTCCCCCGGAATCTCTGGGGATATAGGTACCTCCTCCAGCAGCTTGGAGACTGAAATAATGACACTCTTTGATGTCACTGGTATAAATTCCCGAGGGAGCTGCCTCGTTTTTTTGCTCCAAGTTTGTTCAGTCTCCAAGCAGCTGGAGGTTGTATGATGCCCCAGATATTCCGGGCTCCACTAGAGGACAAATTAAGTAGTTTTTGGTTAAATGTATC
>CM066041.1:282914025-283093470 GCA_033557465.1 Ichthyophis bannanicus
GACTTCCTGTATGCCTTTCCACCCATTCCCCTAATATCACCAACCCCTGGTTTCAAAAGCTTCAGAGAGAACAAAGAGGTCGCTATAGATTCTCATAGCTTCACATTGGCCAGAACGCAAACCGGGTACCCTCTGCTCCTACATCTCGAATCCTCAAGCTCTGCCGTACGATATTAGGAAATCTGCATCCAGATACTCCTATTGTCTCAAGAGGACGGGATGCAATGTGGCATCCCAATCAGCCCAGAATCTCCAAAACCTGCAATCTCTGGGCCTGGTTGCTGGAAGCCTATAACTAAAAATCACGGTCTAAGAAATGAAAACAAACTTTCCATCAGAGGGCAGGTAAATAAAATCCTTCATGCTTCCAAAAACCTTCCAGCAAGAATGACTCTGATCCATCTCAAAGGTGAACAAGGTTGACCAATAATGAGTGGCGCAAGAAAGAGGTCATTAGCACCTCTTGGTGTTGAGCCCTGTTGAATCATTACTGGAGTATCTCGCTTCATTTAATTCAAATGCATGGCGTAAGAACTAATTCAGTGAGAGTCCATTTGAGTGCTATTGCAGCTTCTTTACAAGCCTCTTAGTGGATAACCTATTTCCTCTCATCCTCTCATAGCAAGATTTATGAGATGCCTTCTTTTAACAGAAGCCATCCCATTAAGCCACCACCGGTGGCATGGGACACTGAATCTGGTGCTTGGGCCACTCATGAAAACGCCCTTTGAACCATTAGGCCACCACCGCTTTGAAAATTTCCCTTTCCTGGAACGTTATCTTCCGCATGTGCAATCGACGATCAGGCACTGGCTTCCTCAGTGAATTGTAAGCCTTGGTGGCCTGATCCTCCTTATACAAGGTTCCCTCTGGATAAGGTAGGTCCGTAGTACTGCCTCCACGAATTTATTGCCAAAGGTGGTCCTCTGCCTTTTCATTTGAACCAAGCGGTTTACCTTCCTGTATCCGTTTTCAAGGACCTCATGCCTTCAAATGCGGCAAGGAACCTTCTATACTTTGGACTTTAAAAGATCTTTGGCCTTTTAACTTGCAAAGGAACACGAGCAAACATAGAACTCCTCTCAACTCGTTGTTGCTTTGGATCCTCGTCATTTGGGACTTCCAGTCTCCAAAAGGACACTGTCCAGACTGGTATGCACAGTGTATTTCTTTTGCCTATTGAGATTAATAACCTTTCTCTTGAAGGTCCATCCATGTCACAGCTCACCCCAAATTGTGAAGCCATGGCAGTCCCTCAAATGGTCTCATCTTCACTCTAGTGTCTTATCCGACAACATATTCCTAGCATGCAGTACTTTGGCTTTCGGTTGCATACCTTCACATCCCATTACTGCTTGGAGACAAGGACTCCAGCTGGGATGCCTTGTTTGGTCAGGCTGTTCTTCAACACCTGTTCCACACTAATCAGCTCCTAACCACCATACCTGGTAGGATGGCAGAGGATCCATGGGGGGAATTGGAGCCCTTTTCACAAAGGGCACACAACTTTTATCTGGGGCCCATCTCCCTGGCATCTGCAGCTATGGAGTCCCCCATATGTGAACGACTACATTCCTCTGGCTTGTTTCCTGGAGATAGCATAGTTAATCACCTGTACAGGTGATCTCCGGGAAACAGCAGGAATTAGTCTTCACAACCCAACACCACCTCCCCTAGGAGTTGTATCATCTCTATCGTCTCTCTCCTTCCCTTTTTTTTCTCTCTTTCTTTTGTCTCAGCTGTAACTCAATTTGGAGAGGGACCGGTTTTTTTTGGGACACGGCGGGGGAAGGCAGCACACTGGGGCTGTGGGAGTGCTTCCACCGCTTTCCTATTGGCCGCTGGGAGAGGAGGACGAGCCGTTTCCTGCGCGGGCTCCGTCGGTACTGATGATACCCATATGTGAAGACTAAATTCCTGCTGTTCCCGGAGATCACCTGTTACAGGTTGAGTAACTCACACTTTCCACACTGCAAGCAAAAGATTGCACCTAGCTCTTGTTTTACTGCTTGTTCAAAATGAAAGTACACTGCTGGCCTGTGGCTTGGAAATATACGGTGGGTGCTATGACCTCCAAGTGATGGTTGGCTTGCATCTCCTTCCTATGTGGCTAGACTTGGGCTGGAAAAGTCTGTGCAAAGGGTTTAGAAAATCCTCCTCCTGCCCCGCCCTTGGGCTGCCTCCGCTCAATGTTTTTACAAGTCCCACGGCTCTGTGGAGCCAATTGCATCGGCCTTTTGGCCACACTTGAGGGAGGGCAGTTCTCAGAAAGCCAATTAACCTAGATGAATGCTTTTTAGAGCCCCAGCATATAAGTGTTCTGGAAACGTTTGTCCTTCGGGGATACTATTACATCATTTTAATATGTTAAAAACAATTACTTTTAGTCCTCTACACCTTCTTTCTTTCTTTCTGCCTCGGAATGTGTGATTACATGTTGTTTGTTCTTGGGGGGGGTTGGGGTGGGGGGGGGGGGGGGGCGGGGGGGCCCGGGGCCCTGGGTGTGCACGCCGGGGACCCCCCCACAGCAACCATGTTTCACCGCAACTTTGCCCCTCCCCAAGGCGCCCTCAAATGTTCAAAGAAGTTCTGTGTTTCCTGGCTGATGGCAAAACACCTAAACTCACTTTCCCCATGAATTTTTAGTCCTTCCAAATGCCAATGTGCGCCTACACCTCAGTCAGAGCTGACTGTCTGGTGACCCAGCATCTCCTGGGTTTTCTTTGTCAGTGTGGCCTTTCTTCTTCTGAGGCAATAGGGCGTGCTAGTGGGGGTACCAAACCCTGGTCTCTTACTTGGCAAGCCAGTGCCCTAACCACTAGCTACTCCTCCACTTCCCTTTTCAGCCCATATATGGATCCAATCTGATTGTTTAACTCACTGAACATCTAGGGCTCCGATATATCAGTGGTGGCTGCTAGCCGCTCAAATGCCACGGCCAAACTTTAAACACCAGGTACAAAACAGTAACCACCCTAACAGAATACGAAGCGATCACTACTAATGCAATCCCACAAGTCCAAATCGCTCATTATGGCAGGACAAAGTCCCTAGGTTTCAATAACACCAAAAAGTCTCCATTTATTTATATAAAGGAACGTTCGGGTCCAGTAGACCGGGGAAAGAGTAGGCAATCGCTCAACCCCCCGATGTCCACAGTTCCCTTTTTAATTTTTTAATCAAACACCCGAATGTGTAACAATTTTGAAAATAGTTGTGGTGAGCTAAAATGAGCAGCAGCTGGATCTTCCGTCTACAGACTGTTCATACCAAGGGGTCTAAACATTGAACGTGAATAGAGGGAGTTGGTTTTGAGGTGCGTTTTGTGGATGGGACTCATTTCTATGAAAAGAGGACTGTCGTCGATGTGTTTTGCCCCCCCCCCCCCCCCCCCCCGTTGTTATGATTTGTGCCATTTTGTGGTTCCCTTTCACACACTGCCTCTTGGTTGTTCCATCCTTTAGAATACCTTCGGTTCCTCCCTTTGTGCGATGTCATTCATTTGGTGGGCCACTCCTCCTTGGGAGGGGGAATCAGTATAAGACTCCCGTGGTTTTTTGGCATTTGGGCCTACCCCACACCAGCTTTTGTTTGCACTTGATACCATGGCTGGTGCTGGCCCCCGAAACACGCGTGTTTGTGCATCGGGTACACTGCAAGTATTTCGACAAGTTGCGCTAAGGTGAGAAGTTGGAATCCTCTCTAAAAACTATTGTTCAAAATTGTTACACCTTGGGTGTGTTGATAAAAAATTCAAAAAAGGGAACCTGTGGACATCAGGGGGTTGAGCGATTGCCTACTCTTTCCCCGGTCTACTGGACCCGATATTCCTTTTATAAATAAATGGGAGACTTTTTGGTGTTTATTGAAACCTAAGGACTTTTGTTTCCTCCATAATGAGTGATCTATGGACTTGTGGAAACTTTAAAAAACCCAGACATTTCTATGCATAGACCATCTCCAACATGGACCGCCCATGACTGTCTACCATATAGACGCCCCAGCTATGAAACCCTTGGGAGTTGGGCCGTCCATCTCAAGCAAGGTTACATAATGGGTTCGTCTAGCAGCATGACAAAACTACAAACATGATCTCCTATTCCCCATCGGTCCTAGTGACAAAACTGTAAAATAAAGGGGATATGAGTGTACCCTATACCTTCCTTCTCCACACCCTCCAGAACAGTTGCCTAATAAAACTGGTGCTTTTCAGATGGTTATTCATGCCATGGAGCAGATATAACCTTTGACATGGGCTTGAGAAATCCAGGATGTTTCTAAAAATCGGGTGAGGATGTCCACGTTCTTGGGACTGCCCCGGCCACACCTCCACCATGCCCCCATTCTGACTTGGACATCCTTGCATTGGGGACATCCACAGACCCATCTTTGAAAATGGCTCCAGGATGTCTCTATGCTCTGGGACACCTCTGTGCCTTTTCAGATGTCTAAAGCATGAAAAGGGCTTCTAAAAATAACCCACCTGGGGTGCTTCAGGTAAGCAATGGTATAGATTTGAACTTTCCATCTGTTTGCCCTTTTTTGTTTTCTTCTTCTCCCCACCCACATACCCCACACATACCCTCCCCCTCCCAATGTTGATGTTTAGAAAGCAACTAGACATGCCTTGGAAAGCAAAGTCAGCCGCACACAGTTTGATGCTACCGCCGAGCAGCTGAACATGATGATCAGGAACTGTTGAAACAAAGTGACGGGGCAGGAGCAAGACTGGCAAAAAGTTGATCGACAAAATCTGCAATGAAATGGAGACCAAGGGATGTAATACACTCTTGATACTCTCCCTGACCACCCGAAGCATGGCGTGGAGAGAAGCACTGAAAGGTGTCTCGAACTGACTCAAGGAACATGCCACTTACTTCTGGCCCCGAGAAGGACTGACTCTTTACAGAGTGCCTGTATGGATACTTGAAGATAATGTCATAACCCAGGAATTTATCACCAAAGAGCTTGGACTTAGAATGTTGATGCCCAAGCATATGCTATATAACATTGACTTTGACAACTGTGCTTATTTAACATGTCTAATTGATGAGTTACATGCCCTGGTATAAACCTGGTAAGCCAGGAGTATTTCTGATGTTCTAGCACAGTGTTTCCCAACCCCTCCTAGAGCAGGGGTCTCCATCTCCAGTCCTGGAGGGCATCAAACCACTCCGGTTTTTGGACTATGCCTAATGAGTATGCGTGAGTGAAATTTGAATACAAGGGGTGCAGTTCATGCAAAGATATCTTATCCATACTGATGTGGGATATCCCGAAAACCTGATTGGTTTGGTGCCCTCCAGGACTGGAGTTGGAGACCCCAGTCCTGGAGTTACACCAAGTCCAAGCAAGTCTTTAGGATTGTCACAATAGGTATGCACAAGATAGCTCTGCATGCATTGTGTCTGTAGTGCAGGGGTTCTCAGCCCAGTCTTCAGGACACACCTAGCCAGTCAGGTTTTCAGGATAGCCATTACGAATATGTATGCGAGAGATTTGCACGCACTGTCTCTATAGTATGCAAATCTCTCTTATGCATATTCATTGCTATCCTGAAAACCTGACTGGCTAGCTGTGCCCTGAGGACTGGCTTGAGAGCCCCTGCTCTAGTGCATGCAAATTTTAGACATATTGGGGGGCCTCTGACGCTGAAAATGAAACCCAGATATTTAATACCAGGATCATATCCAGCCCAGCACTGAATATCCGGGTTTGCCATAATTGCCATAAGGCTAACCGGGCAACGGTGATAGTGGATCTGGTAAAAGTTAGGCCAGTGTTACCTGCACTGATTTTCGTGCATATCACTAACCGGGCAGTGGCTCGATATCGCCACCGCTTGGTTAGCGATGGGTACTTGCTTATGCTCCGCCCCAGAATACCCCGATCTTCGGGGCACATAGCGGCTCCCAGGGCTATCCCGCGGCACTAGCAGGTCTGCATACTGAAAATCCCCCCCATTCCGAAAAGCTGAGCATGAGCTGCCTCCCAGGAGAGGGTGTTGATAAGTGTGCCCATGTAGCACGTGCTTTAAAACGTTGCATCACCAGAGAGAAGAGAGTTGGTAACACTATCAATTGCACACGTCTTGGAAAGCTCGGACCTGGGGATGGCGCTTGACCATCAATGTGACTCAAAATGTTCGGTTCAGAGCGGCTACCTTTCAGTTATGGCAGTGATGCCTGTCCTCCGTGCTAAGGCTCCGAGGATGCTCAGGATGGTACACCAGCTTTCTTCTCACCATATTCTTTGCCTCAAATGATCATGTTTATCACAAGGCTAGGGTCAAATGAGAGGCAACTTTTGCGGTCACACGTATCAGTCAGCACATTATGTCCCCTAGGGCCGCACTACCATTAGGCAATATTTGGTTGCCTAGAGTCCCAACTTTTGGAGGATGATTGCAAGCATAAAGTGCTCTCAGCCAGCCTCCGATCTCCGGCCCTCATCCCCCACCCTTCCTGCCACTGCTACTTCCTCCAAGACAATAACAAGAGGAAGAGAAACATACTGCTGGTCCCCCACCCCCAACACCGATTTGCAGTGCTCGGGGTTTTGGAAGCTTCCCTCCTGTTCTTATTGCCAATGCCACGGCTTGCAGTCCTGAAGAGATGTAGCAGAGGCAGCAGATGGTAAACGGTAAGGGTGAGACATCAGGAATAGGAGTTGCCTAGGGTGTTCAATGACCTTGCATGGCCCATGACGTCCCCCATAAAATCATACAGCCACCTCACATGAGTACCATGGACATAGGTGGCAGGAGGGAGGGGACAGGGAGTGATGTGACAGCTGTTCATCCGCCAGGTCCGTCTCAGCCTCCTTGTTGCCTTTTCAATAGACCAGTTACCATGCTCCTCTACTCTCCCTTGTGTTTTCCAGCTGGACCGCATGGAGCTAGACCCATTCAGGAGGCAGCTGGAGGATCGCTGGAAGTCTATTCGTAAGCAGTTAAAAGAGCGATCGCCAACCTACGAGTTAGACGATGCTGCCGGCATTAGAAAGTAAGTTTGATGGGGAGGGAAGGCAGAATGGGTAGCAGGAAGTACAGTGGGGGGCCAGGGAGAGCAATGATTTCTGACTTCGTCCTCTTATGCTGATCTCATGTTTGGTTGGCCAGCTGATGAACATCTGTTCCATCCATGTCATTCTTATCCTACTACAATAAAGTCAGGTCAACCAATGCCAACAGCACAAAAGAGAGAGAAAAACTTATAAACTGACAATTTTTTTGTCGGAGTCTTTGTTTTGAGCGCTATAGCCTCTCAAACAACAGAGTAACCCTTTTTCTATTTTTTGACAAAAATTGTGGTGAATGTGTAAGCACCACAAAGTGTAACGCAAATAAATTTTAAAATGAAAAGCTAAACTTAGTTCTCATGGCAATCGAAGTCCATTCCTTGAAACATTCTGTAGATAACGTCCATGTCAGTAATGCAGATCCAATTTATAATAGTAAACCCATCAAAATCCAGCAACACAGACTGTGTTTCAAGCTCATGCCTTCACATTGAGCTCTGCTTCAGGCTCTGTGGGTAAGGGTTACTGTTTCAATCTCCAATGATCGCATATGATTGTCTTGGCAAATGATCGTATGTGATCCTTGGAGATTGAAACAGTAACCCTTATCCACAGAGGCCTGATGCAGAGCTCAATGTGAAGGGCATGAACTCGAAACACAGTTCTGTGTCGCTGGATTTTGATGGGTTTACTATTATAAATTGGATCTGCATTATTGACATGGACGTTACCGATTTTTTTCCGTTTATAAGTTTTTCTGTCTATATTATGCTCTTGATATTGGTTGACCTGATTTTATTATTGTGGTAAATTCAGTGGTTTTGGTCTACAATTTTGTGTTTTGGATTCTTATTCTACTGGCAAAATTTTCAGAGAGAGAGAAGTTAATGCTTGTAATAGGTCTTCTCTGAAAGCAGGAGACACAGTGGTATCACATAACTCACCTACTCCTCACTTTTGGAAATCATTCCCCATTCTTATTTAAAACCGGAACACATATGTTACTAACCCTTTACACAAGGCATCTTTGAACATGGTCTAACCTCTGAGCTTGCAAAGTACTTCCCTAATACCCTCCAGGGTTGCCAGCTTGTTTACTAATCATTTGCCAGATGTTACCAGCATCTTAGCTTTTTGAGAATCTGAGCTCTAGATTCCAAGGTCGGAGCCGTAGACACCAGTGACACTCCCCAGGGTTGGCTCAAGTAATTGTGGCACCCTGAGCCAACTTTACATTGTGCCCCCATCTTGGGATCATTCTTGCAGTATGAACCATGCAGATGTCAGATCCCACCATTCCTGCCTATCCATAAATGAGAAATAATCCCACATTTAATAGCAGCATTTGTATGTGTAGATCGGCATTTTAGAACAGGGCTATTTACACATGGGGATGCTTATTGTGTTTAGATGTCAAGGGGGTTTGATGAGGATGAAAGAGGGAATGGTAAGGGTGGGCCTACAAGATTGACATGTTTTCCATCTAAGAAGGGGAATCCATGTCACTATAAAGAATGTAGATGGCAATCTCCAGGAACAAGCAGGAATGAGTCTTCACATATGGGTTTTCGTCGGTACCGACGGAGCCTGCGCGGGAATTCTCCCCAGCATCCAGTAAGAAAGCTTTTGGGAGCATCCCACAGCGCCTGCGCGCTGCCTTCCCGCCTTTCCCAACCGCCTCTCTCCAGTTCTTCTTTTCCGCGGAGCCAGCAGGTCGTGTTCCTGTCACCGCAGAAGAATTCTTTATTTTTTTTCTTTATTTTTCTGTGCGCGTCTGCCTTCTTCGACGTCAGACCGGTACCTCGCGCCGGTCTTTTCTTTTCTTTCTTACAAAAAAAAAAAAAAACAACTTTTCTTTCTTCAACTGTGCATTTTCAGTTTGGGCCTTAGGCCTGAACATATTTTCTCCTCATGGAGAAACCCGCTTCCGGGTTCAAAAAGTGCACGAAGTGTGGCGGTACTATTTCTGTCACCGACACCCATGACTGGTGTCTAAAATGTTTGGGTCCTTATCATTCCATCACGGATTGTGTGTCCTGTACCATGATGTCTAAAAGAGGTCGGCAGAACCGAGCAGCCAAGCTCAGTACCCTGTTTCCCTCTGATGCAGCCTCGGTGGCATCGACGTCTTCCAGGGCTGCTTCTTCCTCCCATGGATCTCAGGTAACCAAACATAAATCTAGCCGGTCCTCAAAGGGCAAATCTCCCTCTAAGCATCGAGATGCCTCTGGGCTTGTCCTCGAGGATTCCGCACCAGCAAAATTACCCCGGCGGGAAGTTCCGGCTTCCAAAGCATTGTCTAGGGGGTCACAGGTTGACATCGATGGCTCGGCCTTGACCGATCACCTGTTGCCGTGTTCTGGGGTACCAGTGGCCTCCACTGGTACCGACATCCAGACTCTGGTGGCGTCGATGGATCAGAAGATTCTGTCCATGCAGCGCACCCTAACGGTGTTTATGCAGGCTTCAACGCCTCCGGTACCGCAACAGTCTCCGTTGCCGGTACCAACTCCAGCACCAGCAATCGTTCCCGGTGCCGGTACCGATTGCATTGACATCGGCTTCGGTGTCGACTGCAACGGTACCCTGTCCTATGATGCCCATTGGTACCGAACCGGTACCGCTTACTCCCTATGTCGATCCCACTCGGTATGCGTATCGGGCTTTACAGGAGCATCCAGACAGTTGATACTTCGATTCCTCCGAAGACTCTGATGAGTCGGAGGTTTCTGTCGATGCACCAGTACTTCTTCCTCAGGAGTCTGATTCTCCAAAACGAAGAATGTCTCCTCCAGAAGACTTGTCTTTTCAGGACTTCATTAGGGAAGTGGCTAGGGGCCTCTCCATTACAGTGGCCCCTGAGTCAGAGCCTAGAGCCAAGCAACTAGATATTTTGCAATATCCTTAGGCTCCTAAAGAAGCAGCTACTTTACCTATTCATTAGATTCTCTATGATTTCATGTTGAGCATGTGGGAGACTCCTCTTACCACCTCTCCTCATTCTCGTAGATTAGACACCATGTACTGTATCCCTCCTTGTCCTGGCTTTCATAAGTCTCAGCTTCCTCACCACTCTATTGTGGTAGAGTCTGCCATGAGGAAAATAAAGAGTGCAAAGAGACATTCATCTAATCCTCCTGGACGTGAATGCAGGACCCTTGATGCTTTTGGCCGAAGGATTTTCCAAGCTAATATGCTTGCTGTCAGAATCAACTCCTATAGTCTCTATATGGGGATGTTTCTAAAAGAAGTCACAGATCATCTGCAGATTTTAGCCCCTTTTATTTCAGAAGATAAAAGGCAGGAATTTCTCACTTGGCTTAAACATGCCCAAGATGTTTCCAAATTTTTCTAAACCGTGCAGCCTTTGACTCTTTTGAGTGTGTAAGCAGAGCCTCGGCTATTGCCATAGGTGCACGCAGAATTGCTTGGTTACAAGCCTCTGATTTGGAACTTTGGGTCCAAGATGAACTGGGAAATCTTCCTTGTACAGGTGAAAACCTTTTTGGCAGGGATTGGAAAGCAAAGGCCACTCAGATGGATGCTGAGAACTCTGCTTTGGATCGACTTCCAAAGTCTACCTCTGCTCCTGCTAAGAAAAGATTGTTCAAAAAGACAACTTTTTCTAAAAAGGGAAGATACTATCCTGCTTATGGTCAGCAGGCATCTTCTGCAGGTCGTTTTGCTGCAAAGCGTCAGCAACCACCTAAACAGGCCAAGTCAAAGGCTGCCAGGCCTCCCATGACTCAGCAGCCTCAGCCTCCTCAAGGCCTTTGACTTGCAACTAGAGAACTTAGCCTTTCTGGCTCTGGAAGAACCAGAGCCCCTCACCATTCCAGGAAGGTTGGCTTACTTTGCTCCCAGATGGGAGCAAATTACAGCAGAGCAATGGACCCTCTCCATTGTAAGGGAAGGGTACAAGCTTCATTTCTTAAACATTCCTCCCCACACCATGGTGAGACAGTTCAATTCTCCAACATCTCTCCTCAACCTTCTGGGTCAGGAGATTGCTACCCTTCTTGCCCAAGGGGCAATAGAAGAAGTACCCCTTCTTCAACAGGGCTCAGGGTTCTACTCCCCTTATTTTCTATTCCAAAGAAAACAGGGGCTACAGACCCATATTAGATTTCAGAGAATTGAACAAGTTTCTATTCAAAGAGAAATTCAAGATGATTTCTCTCGGTACTCTGCTGCCATACCTTCAGAGTCAGGACTGGCTTTGTTCTCTAGATCTCAAGGATGCGTTACACTCATGTCCTCATCCATCCAACACACAGAAGGTTCCTTCGGTTCCTTTTTCAAGGAAAGCACTACCAATACAGGGTGCTTCCTTTTGGTCTGGCCTCTGCACCAAGGGTGTTCACGAAATGCATGGCAGTAGTAGCTGCATTTTCTACGCACTCTAGGAATATTCGTTTTCCCATATCTAGACGACTGGCTCATTCGAGCTCCATCCCAGTCAGAGGCCCAGATTAACCTGCACAATGCGTGTCCTTCAGTATTTGGGACTGATAATAAACATCCCAAAAGTCCATCTCACCCCTACTCAGTCTCTGGAGTTTATAGGGGCCTTGCTGGATACCACAACTGGAAGGGCCTATCTTCCTCAGGCCCGTTGCCTAAGCTTGGTGCAGTTAGCCTCCCAGATACAGTTAAAGTCCCATTTAACTGCTCGAGAGATGTTACAACTATTAGGCCACATGGCATCCACCGTGCATGTGGTTCCATATGCTCGCCTTCACATGAGGGCAGCTCAATGGACTTTGTCCACCCAATGGACTCAGGCATCAGGTTGCCTATCAGACAAAATAGCAAACTCCAGTCGCCTATTTTGGTCTCTCCAGTGGTGGAAGTCCCCTCCAAATCTGTTGCTGGGGTCCCCTTTTCAGCAGTCGCTACCCCAAGCAACTCTGACAACAGATGCTTCTCCAATGGGTTGGGGAGCTCATCTGCAGGATCTCTCCACCCAGGGCATCTGGTCTCCACAGGAGACTTCTCTGCATATCAATCTCTTGGAACTCAGAGCAATATTCTTAGCTCTCAGAGTGTTCCATTCCCTGCTCAGCTACAGGACAGTCCTCATCCATACGGACAACCAAGTAGCCATGTTCTATGTAAACAAGCAGGGCGGGACTGGCTCTCTGTCACTTTGCAATGAAGCTTTGCGACTGTGGGCCTTCGCCAGAGAGCATCACATCCATCTTCTGGCAGTATATCTTCCAGGCGTTCAAAACTATAGGGCGTACAGACTCAATCGAGTTCTGATTCCACACGAGTGGTCCCTCCACATGGACCAGGTAGCCAGGATTTTTCGAATTTGGGGAACCCTAGACATAGACCTCTTTGCAAGTCCGTGGAATGCCAAACTTCCCCGGTTCTGTTCCAGAATTCTGTGTCAGGGAGTTCAGGCCAAGGATGCCTTCCTCCTTCACTGGGGTCAAGACTTCCTTTATGCCTTTCCACCAATTCCCCTAATTCCCAAAACACTATTCAAGCTTCAGAGAGATCAAGGGACCATGATCCTCATAACTCCACATTGGCCACGCCAAGTGTGGTACCCTCTACTTCTGCATCTCTCTCAAGCTCCTTCCCTGGACTTGGGCTCTGCACCAGACCTTCTGTCCCAGGAAGAGGGAACTTTGTGGCACCCAAACCCCCAGTCACTCCATCTCAGGGCTTGGTTGCTGAGGGTCTAGACCTTCAAGATTTTCATCTCTTTCAGCAAGTCAGAGATGTTATTCATGCCTCTAGAAAGCCTTCTACTAGACATTCCTATGCTTTCAAATGGAAAAGATTTACCATTTGGTGTTCAGGGAAAGGTCTAAACCCTCTTGCAATACCTCTGAATTCTCTACTAGAGTATCTCCTGCATCTATCCCATGCAGGTCTGAAAACGAATTCAGTAAGAGTCCATTTGAGTGCTATTGCAGCGTCCCTCAAGCCTCTCAATGGACAACCTATTTCCTCTCATCCTCTTATAGTAAGATTCATGAGAGGCCTTTTTTTAACTAAACCTCCCATTAGACCACCTCCAGTGGCATGGGACTTAAACCTGGTTCTTGGCCAGCTTATGAAGCCACCCTTTGAACCTCTAGCCACCACCTCCTTGAAATTCCTTTCTTGGAAAGTTATTTTTCTCATTGCAGTCACCTCAGCATGCCGCATCAATGAGTTGCAAGCTTTGGTGGCTAATCCTCCTTATACAAGGTTCCATCATGATAAGGTAGTCCTCAGGACCAATCCACACTTTATGCCTAAAGTGGTCTCACCTTTTCATCTGAACCAAGAGGTATATTTACCTGTCTTTTTTCCAGGACCTCATGCATCAAATGCAGAGAGGAATCTTCATACCTTGGATTGTAAGAGAGCTCTCGCTTTTTACTTACAAAGAACACAGCAACATAGAAAGTCTTCTCAACTCTTTGTTGCTTTTGATCCTTCTCATTTAGGACTCCAGTCTCTAAGAGAACACTGTCCAACTGGATTGCTCAGTGTATTTCTTTCGCCTACCAGAGTAGGAACATTTCTCTGGAGGGACATGTCACAGCTCACAATGTGAGAGCCATGGCAGCCTCAATGGCTCATCTAAACTCTGTGTCCATCAACCAAATCTGTCGAGCGGCCACCTGGGCATCGTTTCATACCTTCACAGCCCATTACTATTTGGACAAGGACTCCCGCCAGGATGCCTCGTTTGGTCAGGCTGTTCTCAAACACCTGTTCCATTCCTAATCAACTCCTACCCACCTACCCTGGTCGGATGCCAGAGATCCATGGGGGGAGGTAGAGTCCTTTTCAAGGACACACAACCTGGGGTTTCTCCCTGGCATCTGCAGCTAGGGAGTCCCCATATGTGAAGACTCATTCCTGCTTGTTCCTGGAGATAGCACAGTTACTTACCTTTAACAGGTGATCTCTGGGAACAGCAGGAATAAGTCTTCACAACCCACCCACCTCCCCTAGGAGTTGTATCTCTCTCTCTATCTATCTTTCCTTTCCTCTCTCTCTCTTTGTCTCAGCTTTAAAACTCGAACTGGAGAGAGGCGGTTGGGAAAGGCGGGAAGGCAGCACGCAGGCACTGTGGATGCTCCCAAAAGCTTTCTTACTGGACGCTGGGGAGCGTTCCCGCACAGGCTCTCTGTCGGTACCGACGAAACCCATATGTGAAGACTTATTCCTGCTGTTCCCAGAGATCACCTGTTACAGGTAAGTAACTGTGCTTTTCCAGCTGCCCCAAAATATGAGTAAGAGCCTGTTGGAACAGGCAGCTGTCAATGCCAATGTCTGTTGCCCCTACTTACTACCCCCCCCCCCCCCGACAGCAATCCCAACCCTGATCACCTCCCCTTGACATCCGATCCCCCTCCATCCCCTCCCCATGAGATTACCACTAAGGTTATGGTAGCCATTTTGAATCCAGGACCATAGAGAGCAGCAGTGACTGGGAATCACTCCTCATTCTAGATACCAGGATAAGGTTGGGAATGGGATTGGGGAAGGGGAGGAGGTCTTATGAGGGGTTTTTCTTGTTGCACGGGGTTTTGGGTGGGGGGCATTCTTGCAGGGAGAAATCAGATGTAATGGAGGAGCAGTGGCTTGGGAGAAGATCGGGGGGATGAAGGAAGATTAGATATCAAGGGATTGTGGAGGATTGGAAGACAAAAGGGTGGTTCAGAGGGGAATTGGATGCCAAGGGGTGGTGATCGGTACTGGGCTCACTGTTGGGGCAGGGGAGGAAGAGAAATGACCTGGAGTGCCAATGGGTACTGTAGGATTTGGTGTCCATGCATATAGGGAGCAGCAGTTTTAAAAAGGGGGTGCTCCAAGGCTCGTCACTTTCATCCATTTTGTTTAACATCTGTATAGAACCTTTGTGTGCTTTGTTACTTGGTTTGAAGCTGTGGTATAGAGTTTATGCAAATGATATTTTAGTACTTTTGCCGGACCTGGATTCGGTTGACTCTGCCTTGTCAGAGATATAACACGGCCTCCTTTGGAAAATCCAGATGGCAATTAATTTTACTAAGGGCCCCTTTTACTAATAGCTGGAGCAATAAGCCACAAGGCCCATAAGAATAGAATGCAGCAGAGAGCTTGAGGTAGGTGTTAGTAAAGGGGCCCTAATGAGGCTTTATTTGTGGATCATGGTAAGACCTTTGGAGTGTCCAGCAGAATTGCAATTAGGAAAGTAAAGATTCCTTTTAAATCTGAACTTAGAGATCTAGGTGTGGTTTCAGATGATCGATTTACTTTGCACTCACATTTGAAGTCAGTCTTGGAAACTCTCTCTCATAAAATTGCTGTGCTTCATCATCCGAAAATATGTTTTGTCTTGGTTGGTATTCTGTTATGTGGTTCAGTTGCTTGTGTTGCCTCATATTGATTCTTGCAACGTTTCTTAGGAAAATGTGCGTGTCCTTCAGATTTTACCAAATACTGCTGTGCGGTTGATCTTTGGTCTTATGAAATTTGATTATTTGTCTCCTTATTTGAAAGAAATATGCTAGTTGCCAGTGAAGTTGTGAGTACAATTTAAAAATGTGTCCATTGTTTATAAAGCTGGGGCTTCTTCATCTGCGCTCCGTTCTTTGCGTCCTTTGCTAATTTCCTTCAGGTTCCTCCGGCACACCGTTTGCATGAGACAGAAATTTGGGCACATACATTTTCCTGTGTTGCTGCTTTATCTCCAAATTCATTGCCGGTCGAGGTTCATTTAGAACCAGATTATTTAACATTTAGAAAACACATAAAGACATATATATTTTTTAGCAGGCTTTTAGGGAAGTATTGTAGACTGCTGATTGCGTTACATTTTATTTATTGTATGCTGTCTGTCCATTTTATTGTTCCCTATGTTTTAAGTAACCTGCATAGGAATTCTTGATATGCTGGCTAAAAATATTGCTAAATAAATTGCTCCAACGTATACATGGGGGGTATTTGCATGTTTCTTATCACCACTTTCAGTTTTTTAAAACTGCTGTTCTCTTTGAGTGTGGGCAATCCTCAACATGCAGCCCTGCACCTATTTTACAATAGGCTCTCTACATTGGCAGATTAAATTTAATGTGAACAAGTGCAAAGTTATGCACTTAGGGAAGAACAACCCAAACTACAGTTACACAAGGCAAGGCTCCACATTAGGAACCGCCACCCAGGAACAGGATTTAGGCGTCATAGTGGATAATACGTTGAAACCCTCCACCCAGTGTGCAGTGACAGCCAGGAAAGGAAATAGAATGTTAGGAATCATGAGGAAAGGAATGGAGAATAAAACCAAGGATATTATAATGCCTCTGTATCGCTCCATGGTGCAGCCACACCTTGAATATTGTATGCAATTCTGGCCCCATATCTTAAAAAGGATACAGCAGAATTAGAAAAGGCACAGAGAAGAGCCACCAAAATGGTAAAGGGGATGGAAGGATACCCTATGAGAAAAGGCTTGAAAGGTTGGGGCTCTTCAACTTGGAAAGGAGAGGTCTATAAATGTATGAATAGAGTGGAACAGGTAAACATAGATCAGTTGTTTACTGCATCAAAAAGTAAAAAGACTAGAGGAGATGAAATGAAGCTACAATGTAACCCATTTAAGACAAATAAGAGAAAATATTTTTTCACTCAGCACATAATCAAACTCTGGAATTTGTTGCCAGAGAACATAGTAAAAGCTGTTAGTGTAGCTGGGTTTAATAAAGCTTTGGATAAGTTCCTGGAGGAAAAGTCCATAAACCATTATTAAAGAGGACCCAGGAAATCCATTGCTTGCTCCGGGATAAGCATTGTGGAACCTGTCTACCTTTTTGGGGACCTGCCAGGTATTTGTGAAACAGGCTAGTGGGCATGATGGACCTCAGTCTGACCCTGTGTGGCTGTTCTTATGTTCTTATTTGGCAGGGTCTCTTGGGAATTTGCTACGCCCCCATCTGGACATATGAAGTCACCTTTCCACATACTAGCTTCAAGAAAATCTGCTATATTATAGGTGCTTATGTGTCTTTATAAAATAAAGCCTAAGTAGGTGCCTTCTTGCCCTCTTAAACTAGGCTCCCCCTTGTAAAATTACCCCCCACATGCATAACGGTATCTTAGACTCTCATCATGTAGAGAATATCTAGGGACTGAGGCCCTTCCCCACTGCTGATTAAAATCTTTAATTGTGCCAGATTAAGAAATGCTGATCTATTATCCTGAAAACTAAGGAACACCCCTTGCCCAGTGGATAGAGATTAGTGAAAAACGCCTCCTCCTCTTCTCTTGATCTGAGATAGATCTGGAAAAATATAAAGCTTAAACCCACAAAGTAACTCTGATCAATTCCTCAAAACAGGTACTAAAACAAGTTCCTACCTTGCTTAAAACCAAATGTTATCAATATTGTAGCTTTAGTGAATTCCTCACTACAAGACCTTCCGTAAAGGCCAACAAGGCTCAGATGGGCTTCTTTTTCCTCTCTGGAATGGAACTATCTAGCATTTCAGAGATACAAGGAGGAGCAACCTCCTGCAGGTAGGACAAGCAAACACAAGGAGCAGGAGATGTGGGAAGAATGAGGGTCTTTATTATACACAAGGGACCCCAACGCGTTTCGGCAACGCCTTCCTCAGGGGGAATGACACTGGTAAATATAAAAATACATATAAATTAATAATTAAAAAACATAATACTATAAAAGTTAAAAACCAATAGAACACACTTAAAAACATTTAAATTGTGAAAACACCGGCAGAACGTGCAACATCAAATAATCAAGGTGCAATGAGGTTAGAGAGACAATACAGGGCAGGGCTGAGGGAGGAAAACAGTTCAATCCATATAGGATGTTGTGAGAAGGGAACACTGACCAAACTTAGAGAGAGATATATTATGCTTATATAACTAATATAGAACCAAAGAAGATAAAATACTTATGGAATACTGATAGTACCTAAATACTGTAGAACAAAATTGAACCAAGTGAACTACACAAGCGCTGATTAATAATATGTGATAATATCATAAATAGATCAATAATTTAAACAAATAAATAAGCAAATAAAAAACAAACTAAAATACTATGGTAATAAAAGGGAGGATAGAATAAATACTTAAAAATGATAAATATTATAATAATATAAAAGTACAACAATGTGCACAGAAATGACAACCATCAAAAATTGTGACAATACATAAAAAAATGAATCGATAAAAAAGCATCAAAAATATAAATATGAATAGTAAATATTAAAACCGTAAAATTGCCCAAATGTAAGGGAGGGCAACCATGTCAAACAAACACGAATTAAAAATAAAATGGAGAAACGTACAATGTATGCTAATATTAAACAATGACATTAATCTAACTATATTTGGATAATAAATCAGGAAAGAACATGGTATATTGTATCAGACCAAGAATAAAAACTAAAAATAACGAAGAGGAAACAGGTAGACCAAGGAATAAGAGATAAAAATTGAAAATTAAAAATATAAATAAAAAGTAAAATGAAGATTTAAAATATAGTCAAATTTATGTGTATATGAGGCAATATGATAAAAAGACTGGTAAAAATATATATTAATTAAAATAACATGAATTGAGACAAAGTGTCATAAATGCATGCTCAGTGGCTAAATGTAATGTGAAAGTAGGCATGCCGAACGGATTGAGAAAACAGGGGAAAATTGTTGTATAAAGGAATGCTATTATCAGGCAGACTCTCAATGACAGCATGATTAACAAAAAATAAAGACCAAATAAAAATATGCACTAGGATATGTGAGCAATAGAACAAAGGCAAATGTACGATGCCAAACTGATCCAACGGACTGTGATAATATGATTAAAAAACGAATTAAAACTAAGTGGTATAAATGCGTACTCAGTAGCTGAATGCCGTGCGAAGGTAAGCATGCCGGACGGCGAGAGAGACCAGGGGAAACCGCACGTGTAGAGGCTGCTTGTCAGGCAGATTATCAATGGAGACATGATAAAAATGTGCATTGAACCGTGTGAGCAATAGACCGAAGACAAACGTAAGGTACCATGGTAACCCAGCGGACTGGAAGGGTGGGAAGTGTGAGAGGAACGGTATGGGCATGTAAATGAGAAAAACCTCCGAAGCACATTGAAAGTGTATGAGCGCAAATATACAAACAGTGATAACACCACGGGAGAGTGAAAAAATAATAAAATAAATGAATAAAAGCACATTTAAGCGCAAAGGCCATGAGACTTGTGTTATAAGCCATGAAACTATGATGATAAATCAGTGCAAGGGAGGAACTTTTTGAGCAAAGTACCGAAGGTAGTGCTAATATACAAGAGGGAGTACTCTAAAAACTCACCCAAGCACACGTTGACGATTAACACTCCAAACTAGTATACCAACTAGTAACGAAATCACTAAGATAAAAATATATACAAACGTAAATGAATCGAGAGTGAAATCTTAAATTCAAAGGAAGAGAGGGAGACAAAGAGAAAACTTACAGTCAGAGGACTCTCCAATATTAAAGGGAGCCGTAGACACACGGACTTGTAAGAGAGACTACAACGCTGAAGGCGCGTTCTGATCAGCTGAAAAAGGAAACAGTGATGCTGTACTACTATTTAAACACCGAAAGGGCGCCAAAATTTAATGACGTCATACTGGGGGAGGGGTGTTAGCCCTGTAATACAGAACGAAAGTAATATTAAAGAGATCAAGGAAAAGCAAATGGGAAGGGGAATTTTTATTGAAATACCCAAATGGAATAATGTAATAAGGGAGAAGACAAAATCAACCTAAAAAAACTGATAGATCTGCCTCTTGATTCAAGCCATGCGGTTCTAAAGTGTTAAATTCGTAAATAAAACGCTGCTCAAGTCTTAACAGAGTTTTTTCCACATCGCCTCCCCTCCAGTGGGGGATAATCGTTTTGAGCACTAAAAACTTAATGTCACTGATATTGTGGTTCTTATCTAACCAATGAGAAACCAGTGGTTTATCTGGATGTTTCCTAGAGATATTACTGCGATGTTCAATGATACGGGTGCGGATCTGTCTCGAGGTCTTGCCAATGTACAATTTCTGACATGGACATTGGATTAAATAAATCACATTAGCAGTTTTACAGTTGGAGTATTGATGTAAAAAAAGTTTACGTCCTGTATTGATATCCACGAAAACATCTTTAACTGTAATGGCATGAGTGCACACAGAGCAGTTACCACAACTGTAATGCCCCTTAACAGTGGGTGAGGGTCTATTACTAGTAAGAGCAGATGGAACGAGTGAATCAGACAGATTTGAAGTGCGCTTGTAGGCAATCATTAATTTTTTAGTTGCAAAGGCAGGTATAGTAGAAAGGAGATGCCACTCTTGCTTTAAAATGTTAACAATAGCTTTGGAGAAGCCTGAAAAAGTAAGAGGGCATACAATTTTATCAGAATGTGTGCGTGTGGTTTTCTCAAGAAGAGAAGAACGATCCGTGGTAGATGCTCTCTGATAAGCTCGCCTGATGCAAGAGGAGGGGTAACCTCGTTGTGCGAACCCATTCATCATATCTGAAGCATGATGTTCAAAATCTTCATTATTGGTGCATAATCTTTTAATGCGCAAAAATTGACTAACTGGAAGGTTATTCTTGAAAGATGGATTGTGGAAGCTGTCATATTTGAGAAATGTGTTGCGATCCGTGGGTTTGCGGTAAAGAGTAGTTGAGAAACCTGAGTTAGACCTTTTAATCAAAATGTCCAGATAAGAGATTTCCTTACTATCATAATTGCCTTCAAATTGTAAATTTACATCTAATGTATTGAGCCATGAATGAAAAGTCTGTAACTGCTCTTTCCGTACCGTGCCATATCATGAAAACGTCATCGATGTAACGCTTCCAAAGAAGCACGTTAGATTGGTATGGATGGCACGACAAAAAGGTAGTCTCGAAGTTTGTAACATACAAGTTTGCTACATCGGGCGCCATGGGAGAGCCCATGGCCACCCCTTTTACCTGCTTATAAAAGATACCTCTGAAACAGAAATAATTTTCAGTCATAGCCAGTTCTGCCAATTGTGTTAGAAAAAAGGTAGGAGTACGTACAGGTTTGGATCTTAAAATTAAAGTGTTGGCTAATACCTCCAACGCAGCTTGTTGAGGAATATTGGTATATAATGAGCGGATGTCATAGGTAACTAAGAGCACATCCTCAAAAGGACCTTGAAATGACTGTAAAATCTGTATGATATGTGCAGAGTCTCTAACATATGAAAGTGCCTGTGTCCCAAAAGGTCTTAAGTGCACGTCAAGGAGTTTCGATAAGGGTTCAAAGAGCGATCCAATTGCCGATACTATAGGGCGACCTGGTGGATTCTGTAGGGATTTATGAATCTTGGGAAGCATATATATGGTAGGTGTGATGGGATGGGCAACTGTAAGGTATGAGATCTCTTTTGCAGTAAGGTACCCTGCTTCCTTGCCAATGTAAAGCAAGGTGTCAACCTTTTGTCGTAATCGATCCGTAGGGTCGTCAAAAATCTTTAAGTAATATTCCGTGTCATTTAATTGACGCATGACCTCTGTAATATATGAGTCTTTGTCTTGTATGACTATGGCTCCACCCTTGTCGGCTGGTTTGATAATAATATCATGATTGGACTTCAAACTTTGAAGGGCTGCCTTTTGAGAACGTGACAAATTGAAAAAAGGTTTCTTAACGTGTGTTTTATACAAGTTGTCAATTTTATTCAAGACAACAGTCTCGTAGGCCGAAATCATGATATTAGGTTTGTATGTTGGCATCCATGTAGAGGGTTTTCTCACAACCGAGGGGTCGATTGCAACAGTACTCGATGTACCAGAGTTAGATTAATGTCATTGTTTAATATTAGCATACATTGTACGTTTCTCCATTTTATTTTTAATTCGTGTTTGTTTGACATGGTTGCCCTCCCTTACATTTGGGCAATTTTACGGTTTTAATATTTACTATTCATATTTATATTTTTGATGCTTTTTTATCGATTCATTTTTTATGTATTGTCACAATTTTTGATGGTTTTCATTTCTGTGCACATTGTTGTACTTTTATATTATTATAATATTTATCATTTTTAAGTATTTATTCTATCCTCCCTTTTATTACCATAGTATTTTAGTTTGTTTTTTATTTGCTTATTTATTTGTTTAAATTATTGATCTATTTATGATATTATCACATATTATTAATCAGCGCTTGTGTAGTTCACTTGGTTCAATTTTGTTCTACAGTATTTAGGTACTATCAGTATTCCATAAGTATTTTATCTTCTTTGGTTCTATATTAGTTATATAAGCATAATATATCTCTCTCTAAGTTTGGTCAGTGTTCCCTTCTCACAACATCCTATATGGATTGAACTGTTTTCCTCCCTCAGCCCTGCCCTGTATTGTCTCTCTAACCTCATTGCACCTTGATTATTTGATGTTGCACGTTCTGCCGGTGTTTTCACAATTTAAATGTTTTTAAGTGTGTTCTATTGGTTTTTAACTTTTTATAGTATTATGTTTTTTAATTATTAATTTATATGTATTTTTATATTTACCAGTGTCATTCCCCCTGAGGAAGGCGTTGCCGAAACGCGTTGGGGTCCCTTGTGTATAATAAAGACCCTCATTCTTCCCACATCTCCTGCTCCTTGTGTTCACTATCTAGCATTTCAACAACTGTTCCCCAGTTTTCCACCTTCTGATGTGCCAATCCCTTGCCTAGTATCAAGACCATGTTAACTGTCTGCATGTTTTCCCCCTTGTCCTCCAAAGCTGTTAACCTCCTCCCAGAATGTTGTAACATTGCACCCTGTAATTCTGAGTCTGTATTTTACTGTTATTAGTAAAAGTCCTTATTGCTGAAGAATTCCTACGAATGAACTTTTTAGGGCCACCAACATTGTCTGTTGAATGGGCTGCCCAAACCTACATGTTATCGTCAACATCTTCCCTCTTCTGGGATTGAAGAAGGCATGTTGATATCTGCCATTCTTCCAGCTGTTAGCCGTTTTGTGAAATCTTCATACATTGCTAAGAGTTTGTGATAGGCATGCCTTTTGCCACCCCTAAAACAGTAGCTCTTGTCCCAGGTGGCTTAGCTCCCAATGCCAAGGCACTCAGTGAGGGCCTCACCCCTCACCCTCTGTGTCGGTGTCTAAGCCAGAGATATTACATGCTCACTGGGTCTCACTTATGCTGCCAAGCAGGAAGTGCTACCTCTGAACCCCATGTCCCACCTGGCGATTCAGCCCTGGGCCAGCATTGAACAAAACAGTTGATGGTAGACTAAATAATTGCATGGAAAGCAAGGGAACCATCAGGTAAATCCATGCATGGTCCTTCCTTTTGCCAATTTTTGAAATAAGCCAGAAAGCAAGCAATAAATAAACTAAAAAAAGAAAAGAAAAAGAAAAGTCCTTTCCTGAAACACTATAGAGATTAGAAACACACCATCTTGGAGCCCCCAACCTGCTGGCCTTCTTATGGCAAATGGGACGGTACCAAGTTAGGGAGCATAGGCTAGAAATATTTTTATTAGTTCTGGTGCAATACATATTGGGATTTGCTTCTTCATTTTTCTAATTTAAAACCAGACTACAAATTCTTGCAAGTGGGGTGGCAATTTGAAACAAATATAAGCTCAGGTGCATGTGCCTCTGTAACCCATGTGAGCTGTGTGTGTTTGAAGGATAAATATCACAGATAAGAAATGGATTTCTTTGTTTACCTGAGAGGTTCATGGTTTCAGATAATTTGACATACAACAGCACTTTCACATTGCAGGGTCAGCCATGCCAGTGAGCGACTGTGCTTCTTAATTATCATTCTCCTTTTCAGCCCTTACTGACTTATGCAATTGAGGACCTGCAATAATTCACTGCACATGGTCCTCCAAACCCCACCCCCATGCACAAGCTGCCCCTGATTGTCAGGACAAGTGAAGGGAGGCAGATAAGCTTCAGAAGCCTAATGCAGGGACTGGATGATTTAAAGGAACCATCACAAAGTTCAGAGCCTGTTACCTCTAGATCACTGGTTCAAATGGAGCTCATGTGTGCAGGGCCTGTCATGAGCTGGTGATCTAGAATCCTGTGAATTTCATTGTACAGTTTGCCACTGGTAACAATGCAAAAATTACTTTTAGCAGCCAATAGAAGGCGCTAGTGCACAGGCTATATAGAATTCTACTAATGGAGTGGAGTGGAGGAGTGGCCTAGTGGCTGGGGCAAGGTTCTTCAGGCCGGAAGGTCGGGGGTTCAAATCCCACTAGAGGACAGCAACCTTGGGCCGGAAGGACTGGGGTTTCTAGTCCCACAGGTGCTCCTTGTGGTCTTGAGCAAGCCACTTAACCCTCCATAGCCCATGTTCCCTGTAAAATAGTTATCTCCAAGTTATAATGCCCTGTTCAATGTAATTTCAGTTTGTTCAATGTAAACTGCACTGATGCAGAATAGTGCAGTATATAAGAGAATGTAAATAAATAAATAAATACTACTACTACTATTACTAATCATTTGAATAACGTTGCAAGTCATACGCAGCGCTGTCCATATAGATGTAAGAGACAGTCCCTGCTCATCAGAGCTTACAATCTAATCAACATGAACAACATCACAAAACTAGGGACTAGAGTGTGGTAAGATACACATAAGTAGTGGACAAGAGAGTGAGGAACATCAGGATCCAAAAGCGGCCTCAGAGAGGTGGGTCTTCAGCCTGGATTTGAATAGGGCCAGAGAAGGAGCCCTACGCACAGACTCGGGTAGTTTTTTCCAGGCGTATGGAGCAGCAAGGTGGAATGAACGAAATCTGGAGTTGGCAGTGGCAGAGAAGGGCACAGATAGAAGGGATCTGCCAGAGGAGCGGCGTTCCCGAGGAGGGGTGTAGAGTGAGATAAGAGAGGAAAGTAGTGAGGAGCTGCAGAGTGAATGCACCTATAGGAGAAGTTTGAACTGGATGCAGAAATGGATAGAGAGCCAGTAAAGTTACTTGAGAAGAGGGGTTACATGAGCATTGCAACACTAGCAGAAGATAAACTGTGCAGCTGAGTTTTGAACAGATTGAAGGGGAGAAAGATGATTCAGAGGGAGACCAGCAAGGAGAAGGTTGCAATAGTCAAGATGGGAGGTGACTAGTAAGTGGATGAGGAGTAGTGTGTGTAGAAAGGAAGGGACAATTCTCCGGGAACAAGCAGGAAGTCAGTCCTCACATATGGGTGACATTGGTGCCAAGGAGTCCGCGCAGATCCAGTCCCCAGCTTTCAAAGAAAGCTTTCGAGACCTACACTGCACATGCAGGGTTACCTTCCCACGTCTTACCTTAGTCTTCTTTTTTTTCCGTGGAGCCCTGCAGACATGCTGACGGTGCACCCAGATAAAGTCTATTTTTTTCCACCATCCTCTGTGATTTTTTTTCTTCTCTCTTCTGATCACCTTTTTGCTGCCCGAGTCCAACACCTCGGCATTGTGCTTTTCACTCGGGTAACTTTTTTTCTTTTCTTTTTGGCCTGTGGGTTTTTTACTCATGGCCTAGCTGGTCGAAACGTTGGAGGTTAACCTCACGGGGCTCGTTTTCCCGCTATGTCGTTGAACAGTGGATTCAATCAGTGTGACAAGTGCCATCACACTGTGTTCCTTACAGACTGTCACAGTTCCTGCATAAAATGCCTCAGGACGGACCATGACGTGTCTTCCTGCCCACTGTGCCTTTTGATGTCGGCTAAGACCCGGAAGGAATGTGAAAGGCAGCAGGGGGAGCTGTTCAGCAAGCTGTCTCCCAGGATTGGCATCGGGGGGTTGAATCCCTGCGATCCACGCCGGAATCGCGCTCCCAGGCTCAGTCGGAGCCGCGGGATCAACGTGTATTGGAGACATCCTTGGAGGGATGAATTTTACTGAGGTTATAGAGAAAGAAGCGACAGGTTTTAGCTCTCTGTTGGATGTGTGCAGAGAAAGAGAGAGTAGAGTCAAAGATGACCCCAAGGTTATGAGCTGATGAAACCGGGAGGAGTGTGCTGTTATCCATAGAAATAGAGAAGGGAGGAAGGGGGGAGGTGTGTTTAGGGGCTAAAACTGCTGAAGAGAGAGTAAACTAGGAAGAATTTGCCCTAGCAACAGACACCAAAACCACTGTGTACACACATTCATGCTTCCAGGATATTGCACATGGAAACCCCAGAAGCGCATACCCAAATATACAACACTCATGCATACTAAAATATACTGTTACATTGCATGATGCACACAGGCAGATATGCACACACCTACATCAGAACAAGCACAGGCAAAACCGAAGGGTATATACCCAGATACAGTAGATCCATGGGCTCAACCAGACACAGTGCCAAGCTGCTACCATCTGACAAGGTTTCACATAGGGTTTTGCTTGGCTCCTGTTTGCAAAACACTTTTGCATAATGCAAAGCAGTTCAAAATCTTCCAGTGTCCCATTACATTCATAGTAACATAGTAAATGACGGCAGATAAAGACCAGCATGGTCCATCTAGTCTGCCCAGCATGATGGCAAGAGTAGGTGCACCTGCCACTCCGTGCAGGCCACCCCTCCCCACATCCCTGTTTAGGGGTGAACCCACCACTCCATGTAGGACACCCCTATTTGTTAAGAAATTAGATGGTTCAGTTTATTTTGATTTTATCTTGTTGCTGTAAAGGGATCCACTGGGTCTGTCTCATGCCCTTTTGAACTCCGTCACCGTATATGCCCCCACCACTTCCATCGTGAGGGCATTCCAAGCATCCACCACCCTTTCTGTGAAAAAGTATTTCCTGACATTGCCTTTCAATTTACCCCCTTGCAGCTTCATGTTATGACCTCTAGTTTTACAGCTTCCCGTCTTTGGAAGAGGTTTGTTTGTTCATTATTTCTGACCTTTAAGTATTTAAAGGTCAGAATCATATCTCCCCTGTCCCTCCTCTCCTCCAAAGTGTACATGTTTAGGTCTTCAAGTCTTCTCATAAGGCTTCTGACGCAGGCTCCAAATCATTTTGGTCGCCTTCCTCTGAACAGTTTCCAGTCTTTTTACATCCTTTGCAAGATAAGGTCTCCAAAACCGAACACAGTATTCCAAGTGAGGCCTTACCGGTGACTTATACAGTGGCATAAGTACCTCTTCCTTTCTGCTGGCAATTCCTCTTTGTATGCAGCCCAACATCCTCCTGGCTTTTGTCACCGCCTTGTCGCACTGTTTTGCCACCTTGAGATCTTCAGAAATAATCACACCGAGGTCCTTATCTTGGTCCGTGCACACCAACCTCTCGCCCCCTATTGTGTACAATTCCCTTGGATTTCTGCTACCCAAGTGCATGACTCTTCACTTCTTTGCATTAAATCTTAATTGCCAAGCATTAGACCATTCTTCCAGCTTTTGTAGATCTTTCCTCTTGTTAACCACTCCCTCGAGGGAGTCCACTCTGTTGCAAATTTTTGTGTCATCTGCAAAGAGACAGACTTCCATTCAGTCCTTCAGCAATATCACTCACAAATAAATTGAACAGTGCCGGGCTCAGGACCGACCCCTGGGGCACCCCGCTAATCACCTTCCCTTCATCCGAGTGAGCTCCATTTACCATCACCCTCTGTCGTCTGTCAGTCAACCAATTTCTGATCCAATTTACCATCTTAGGATCCATCCCCAAGCTACTAGGTTTATTGATAAGCTTCCTATGAGAAACAGTATCGAAGGCTTTGCTGAAATCCAGGTAGATGACATCCATCGCATGCCCCTGATCTAGCTCCCTGGTCACCCAGTCAAAGAACTCAATCAGATTTGTTTGGCAAGATTGTCCTTCGGTAAAACCATGTTGCCTCGGGTCTTGCAACCTGTTGGTTTTGAGAAAGTTCACTATTAGCTCTTTGAGGAGCGCCTCCATGACTTTTCCCGCCACCGAGGTAAGGCTCACAGGCCTGTAGTTTGACACTTCTTCCCTGTCACCACTTTTGTGTAGAGGTACAACATCAGCCATTCTCCAGTCCTGAGGAACCTCTCCTGTTTCCAAGGATCTGTTGAAAACATCCTTTAATGGCCCTGCAAGAACCTCTCTGAGCTCTTTCAGTATCCTGGGATGTATCCCATCCGGTCCCATGGCCTTGTCCACTTTCAGTTTTGCTAGTTGTTCTAACACCTCATCTTCTGTGAATGGTGTGGTAACTACTTCTTTCCCATTTTTATATTTGGGAGTCACAGGTGGTCCTTCTCCAGGACTTTCTTTAGTAAAAACAGAGCAGAAGTGTTCGTTTAGCAATTTCGCTTTTTCAATGTCACTTTCCACGAGTCCGTTCGCAGCACTTCTGAGTCCTGCAATTCCACCTCTGACCTTCTTCCTTTCCCGAATATACCTGAAGGTTTTGTCGCCACACTTAACATCATTAGCCATCTTTTCCTCTGCCTTTGATTTTGCTATCCTTATTTCTCTCTTTGTCTCTTTGAGTTTGATCCTGTATTCATTTCTGTGTTCCTCTGTTTGCGAGTTTTGAATTTTGCGAAAGCTGTGTTTTTTGCCTTTATTTGAGCAGCCACTTCTTTGGAAAACCAAATAGGTTTTCTTCTCCTCTTGTTTTTGTTTACTTTTGCTACATATTTATCTGTTGTCCCTTTTATTGCCACCTTTAATTTAGCTCATTGCAATTCCACTTCCCTTATCTCCTTTCACCCTGTCAGCACTAAATCCAGCGTTGAGCTTTCCCTGGTTGGTTCCATCACCATTTGTCTAAGTAACGCATCTTGGAGAGCATCCACAATTTTTTTGCTACTTTCCAGATTTGCAGAAGGAGTAATCCAATCCACATCAGGTACATTAAAATCACCCAATATGATCACTTCCCCCTTTGTGGCTATCTTGGCAATATCTATAATCAATTCGTTATCTATCTCTTCAATTTTTGTCGGAGGTCTGTAGACTACAGCAGTATGGATGACAGTGCCATCTCCTCTTTCCAACACAATCCAGAGCGCTTCTTCTTTTCCCCATGCCCCCTGCATTTCAGTAGCTTTAATATTGCTTTTGACATACAAGTCTACTCCTCCTCCTTTTCCATTTTCATAAGAGAATATTAGCCTGATGGGGCTTGTGAGGTTGTGAGGGAACACCGAGGGCATTTCTGAAGTCACCAGGTGCACTGCATTCAGGCAACACTGATCAATTTGGGCCAAGCCCCTCTTCATGCCCCCCATCCCCCTTCCTCCAGAGAATCTTTATTTAAAATCAAATGCAGCCAAACCGTATCTCTGAAAAGAAAATGAAACCAAAATAGAACAAGGGAGAGTCTTCCTTAGTGTACCTGTGCTGTGGACATAGGGAGAGGGCAAACAAGGTCATACCGGCTGTCCTCTGTATGCATACTTAAAGTTTGATATGTTTATATTTCTTCAAATATTCCTGCATAGATCCAACCCTGCGTGTACCCTTTCCTTGCTGCTACCTGTACTGATTCCACTGTTTGTCTGTACCCCTGCTAGGCAGCTGATTGCTCACTTCCACTGCATCTCCTGTGATCGACCTGTGGATATGGCGGTACCCGGCCCGTAAGTACCCAGTGGCTGAGTCTTTCTAGAACTGCTAAGTCCTGCACGTTTGTCTCTGCTTAGTATAGTTTGTTGGAAGAGACTCCCCAGTATGTCGGCAGTGGGAGAACAGGGTCTGGCTCGTGCCAGAGAGGACACAGACCATTTCATCACTCTGCTTGCAAGGAAAGAGACATTCCTGCTAGAGCAGGGCAATTCACTCTCTGTCACTGCAGGAATATGCACAAAAGAAAGCAGGAAAGATTAAGAACTTTATTGATGTGGATCTGCCCTACATGTGTTTCAGCCATTTTGACATGATGCTGCAAGCAAAATATACAAATTATGCCTGATACATGTGTTAAGATGTGGTGGTTCCTCGTCAATAAGCACTGGTTCCTTATCGTCTCTCCAGTCCAGTCCCGGAATCTCTGGGGATTAGGTACCTCCTCCAGCAGCTTGGAGACTGAATAATGACACTCTTTGATGTCACTGGTATAAATTCCCGAGGGAGCTGCCTCTTTGCTCCAGTTTGTTCAGTCTCCAAGCAGCTGGAGGTTGTATGAGCCCAGATATTCCGGGCTCACTAGAGGGACAATTAAGCAGTTTTCTGGTTAAATGTATCTATTTATTTATTTAAACTTATTTAATTATATATAATTAATCTATGGATGCTTAGAAGTCCTGAGGTGCGCCCCTCTTTCTCCTTTTATCTTCTTCCTGCTTAAAGCCGCGATTATTTTTTCTGCTACTGAGGCGTCTGGCACAATTCATTAAGCAGGCTTCCGTCTCACGAACCTACTTATTTTAGGTGAGGAGCAGAGAATAACCTATCCACTGCAGCTGGGAGGTGTTCTGTGAGAAGCGCACATTCAAACGAGCCGTCTGAGCTGGGAACAGTTTGTTTTAAGCAACATTGCTGTATGGCGGTTCCGGTTTCTCCTCCGACGCTGAAGCCGTCTTTACGGCTTAGCATGGGGGAACTGGTTAAACTAAAAGAAGTCAAGATTGTTTCCTTACTGCAGCACAGAGGTAAGAGTGCCCTGCTGCGCAGTTAGAGTGCAATGGCAGTTGGTTTCTGTGCAGGCCGCGCTGCTTGGCACGTGCACGGGAAAACGGCAGAGCAATAGAAGAAGGAAGAAGGTTTTAGTTACCGGAGAAGTCTCGTTAGAGGGGGGAACTTCCATTTTTGCGATTAAAAAGAATTTGATTTTAAACTGTTTGAGTGTGGCATGATGCTTGTGTAAAAAAAAAAGAAGAAGAAAGTATTACCAGGTAACCTGGTTATTTCTTCAGCGCTATAGTGAAGTAATGCCTTCTAGGCCACAGTGTTTGGTCTGTGGCTCTAGGAGAGCAGCTTTATCTGACACGGGGGGGTGTAGATCCTGCATCCAAGAGGCTGCAGATATGGAGCAGGTTTTAGAGACCAGTGCAGAAGGTGCTAAACTTGCTTCCTTATCTTTATCGGACGCTAATTCACCTCCGCAGCTTCTGCCAGAACCTGTTGCAGGGCCTTCTTCCGTTCCAGATGTGCCTCAGGTACCATCAATATTTTCGGCAGGTTTGGCGGCATTGTTTTCGCAGGATTTTGTATCTCTGCTTCAGCAAACATTTGGGAATGGACAAAAGGGTCCACTACCCTCTGCCGGAGGAGGGAAGCGGCCGGGTATTCCTCTGGAAGTTGCTGAGGGAGCTGTTCCTTTTAAGAAAGTTTAAACAGGGAAGGATCCACAGGAGCATTCGGTAACTTCTGAAGAGATTCACTCGGAGGCTTTAGATCTGGATTTGGAAGTTGAAGATGAATTAGAAGAAGGAGAACTCGTGGAACAAGAGGACCAGGCGAGAGTGGTTCGTGTTTTCCATCGAGATGAGTTACCAGCGTTGATTATGGAAACACTTAAAGCTCTTAATATGCCAGTTTCTGAGCCAGTGGAGGATTCCACATTGGAGGATCCTTTGTTGCAAGCATTTAGAAAAACGCAAAGGGCTTTTCCGGTACACAGAGTTGTAAGGGAGATGATTCAACAAGAATGGGAGATGCCCGAAGCTGGACTAAAGGGGTCCAGAGTCATGGCTCGATTGTATCCTCTAGTGGATCAGGATCGGGAGTTGTTTAAGTCTCCCAAAGTAGATGCAGCGGTATCGGCTGTTACCAAAAAGACTACAATTCCAGTGGAAGGTGCTGCCGCCCTTAAGGATAGCCATGATAGAAAGTTGGATACGTTGTTAAAACAGGTGTTTGATGTCAATGCCTTATCCATTCAGGCTTCAGTTTGTAGAGCATGGGTAGCCAGAGCCTGTCTTCATTGGTCTCAGCGAGTCACAGAGAAAACGTGGAAGACTTTGCAGCAGAAGCGTCCCAGTTAGAGACTGGGGCAGCTTATTTAGCTGATATTCATTATGAACCTATTAGGGGTTTGTCTAAGAGTATGGTCTCAGTTGTTGCAGCTAGAAGATATCTATGGTTGCGTAACTGGGCGGCAGATGCTTCTTCTAAAGCAAGGCTCAATAAGCTTCCTTTCAGGGGTAAGCTACTTTTTGGTGAAGACAGATAAGTTGGTAAAAGACTTAGGGGAATCCAAAGGCAGCAGGCTGCCAGAGGACAGGCAGAAGCTGGGACGTGCAACTCAGGTGAATAGAGGCCAGTACAGAGACTTTTGTCGTTTTCGTTCCACACGTTTCGGGCAATTTCAGAGAGGACGTCAATATTTCAGAAGTCAGGGATTTCAAGGTTTTCGAGGAGTGAGCAGGGGATTGGCAACCTCCTCTTCTTCTTCGAACCCTAGAAAATCACAATGAAGTCAGGAGGATCCAGGCAGATTTCATACCCGTGGGAGGTCGTCTACGGGATTTTTATCCAGCCTGGGTTCAGATCACATCCGATCGGTGGGTGTTGGAGATCATTCGAGAAGGATATGCTCTGGAGCTTCAACGCCCAGTGATCGATTTGTTCATTCAATCTCCTTGCAAGGCACGCATCAAGTACACAGCGGTGCACGAGACCTTGCAAAGACTTTTGGATCTCAAAGCTGTCATTCCGGTACCGCCAGACCAACGTGGCTCTGGTCGATACTCCATCTACTTTGTGGTTCCAAAAAAGGAAGGGTCCTTTTGACCAATTTTGGATCTTCAGAAGGTGAATTGGTGTCTTCGGGTGACTCATTTTTGTATGGAGACACTGAAGTCTGTAATAATGGCAGTAAGGAAAGGAGAATTTCTTACATCTCTGGATTTGTCAGAGGCATATCTACACATTCCCATTCGTCTGGAGCATCAGAAATTTCTAAGATTTGCTGTTCCCATGGGTCATTTCCAGTTTCAGGCATTGCCGTTCAGTTTAGCAACGACCCCGCAAATGTTTACCAAGGTAATGGTGGTAGTTGCGGCAGCATTGAGAAAGGAAGGAGTTCTAGTTCACCCATATCTGGACAACTGGTTAATTCGGGCAAAGTCCGAAAAGGAAAACAAGTTGGCAACAGCCAAAGTAGTGGAATTTTTACAAAGTCTTGGTTGGGTTGTCAATGTAGCAAAGAGCAAGTTGATTCCATTGCAGAATCTAGAACACCTAGGAACTCAATTTGATACAAGAATAGGAAGGGTATTTCTTCCTCAGACACGAGCGCTAGTGTTGAGAAATCTGTTACGCAGTTTCTTGAAGAGAAAGGATTCCACTGCATGGCATTATTTACACTTGCTCGGAACCATGGCAGCAACGTTAGAGTTAGTTCCATGGGCAAGAGCTCATATGCGACCGTTACAGAGAGTGTTACTAAGGAGGTGGTCACATCAGAAGGATCCTCTATCGCGGAGACTACCCTGTCTTCTGGAGACACGTCAAGCTCTGCAATGGTGGTTACAGCTGGAGATTCTAGAGGTGGGAATGCAGGTTTGGATTCCTCTTACGACGGATGCCAGTCTTGTGGGCTGGGGAGCTCACTTCGAAGGAAGGTTTGTTCAAGGTCAATGGACCGATCAGGAGAAAGTTTGGTCAATCAACAGATTGAAGTTGAGGGTGGTAGCCTTAGCTCTACAAGCATTTCAATGTTCCCTTCAGGGGAAGGCCGTTCGCGTTCTGTAAGACAACGTGACCGCAGTGGCTTACATCAGTCGTCAAGGGGGCACAAGCAGTGTCTCTCTGGAAGTCGAAGCTGAGCAGTTGTTTGTGTGGGCCGAGAGGAATTTGAGAGCTTTGTCTGCGGCTCATGTAGCAGGGGTGGACAATGTGGAGGCTGATTTTTTGAGTCGGGTCAAAGTAGATCCAGGAGAGTGGGTTCTGCATCCGCAGGTGTTCTAATTGATAATAAATCGTTGGGGAGCTCCAGTGATGGATCTCATGGCAACCTTCAAGTCGGCAAAAGTCAATCGGTTTTTCAGCCGAAGGCAAGAAAGAATGTCAGAGGGCCTAGATGCTCTCATTCAAAGGTGGCCAGAGGAGCAACTTGTGTATGTCTTCCCTCCGTGAGTATTGATAGGGCATGTTCTACAAAGAGTAGAATGGCACAAGGTACTCGTAATGTTGATAGTGCCGGATTGGCCAAGACGACCATGGTACGCGGATCTCAGAAGGTTGTTAGTAGACAGTCCATGGCTTTTACCAATGAGAGAAGATCTGTTGCGCCAGGGTCTATTACGCATGCCACAGGTGGCTCAATTCTCAATTATGGCTTGGCTCTTGAAAGGGCGAGGTTAAAGGCCAGAGGTTACTCATCGGCGGTGATTTCCACTTTGTTGAAAGCAAGGAGGAGGTCTACCTCTTTGGCGTATATTCGAATTTGGAGAATATTCAAAGCATGGTGTGAAGACAAGGGTTTTGAAGCATTAAAAGCTTCTATTTCTCAAATTCTATCTTTTTTTTGCAAGATGGATTTGAGAAAGGCTTAGCAGCTGCGTCATTGATAGTGCAGTTGGCAGGTCTCTCTTGTTATAGAGGTAAGATAAATGGTGAGGTGCTAGGAGCACATCCGGATGTGAAGCATTTTTTGAGAGCAATTTCACTGTTGAGGCCGCCGTGTAGACCAAGTGTTCCGACTTGGAATCTCCATTTGATGTTGGAGGCTTTGGTACGCGAACCGTTGAGCCGTTGTCACAAGCGTCATTAAAGGATCTTTTGCTCAAGGTAGTTTTTCTAGTAGCTATATCGTTGGCACGAAGAATTTTGGAATTACAGGCATTGTCTTGTAGAAAGCCTTTTCTATTATTTTTCGAAAAGAAGGTGGTTTTGAGACCAGTGCCTTCGTTTCTACCCAAAGTGGTGTCGGCTTTTCATGTCAATCAAGAAATTTCTTTACCAGTATTTGAAGATAGTACCAAGGAGATTCAGTTCAGAAAATTGTATCTTTTAGATGTGCATAGAGCATTAAGGACGTATTTAAAGCGAACACAGGAATTCCGTAAGACAGATAGGCTGTTTGTTCTTTTTGGGAGTGCAAGAAGAGGTCATGCAGCTTCCAAAGCGTCCATTGCCAGGTGGCTCAAGAAAGCTATAGCTTCAGCGTATTTGTTGTAAGGTAGGGTAATACCTGACGGGCTTAAAGCGCATTCAACAAGGGCGCAAGCTGCGTCCTGGGCTGAGTACAGTTTGGTACCACCAGTGGACATCTATAAGGCAGCTACTTGGTCATCGTTAAATTCCTTTGTAAAACATTATCGTCTAGATATACAGGTGGAAAGAGATACCTGTTTTGGATTGGCAGTGCTTCAGGCTGGTCTAGCAGGTCCCACCCATTAAAGAGTTTACTTCTCTGTTACATCCCCAGAGATTCCGGGACTGGACTGGAGAGACGATAAGGAAGGTGAAATTAGACTTACCTGCTAATTGTTGTTCCTTGAGGAACTCCAGCCCAGTCCCGCATCCCTCCCTAATATGCTTTTGTCTGGACTACGGCCTGAAGCAAAGAGGTATAGTATTGTCATGGTAAGCTTTCAAGTCAGGTATATGTCTTACAATCCATATGTGGAGGGTGAAAGTTTGGGGATCTTTAAAAGGTCTTATTCCTTTATCGAGACGGAGGGCAGACTATAATAGGACAATTATAGTGTTACTTTAAGGGCACATTTTGTGTCTTGGTTTATAGTTGAGGTTTGTTAAAGTTTAATAGCAATGTTAGCTACTTAATTGTTGCTCTGGTGAGTCTGCTTTGTCAATAGGTAAACTGGAGCAAGGTGGCGGTCCCTCGGGTATTTATACCAGTGACATCAAAGAATGTCATTGTTCAGTCTCCAAGCTGCTGGAGGAGGTACCTAATCCCCAGAGATTCCGGGACTGGACTGGAGTTCCTCAAGGAACAACAATTAGCAGGTAAGTCTAATTTCACCTAACTTGTGGTGGAACAGTAGCCTGCGAGACTGAAGGAAGAGAGAATTTTGTACCGTTTAATTCTTATTTAGTCAAAAACTCACATAACCTCTACAAATGCTCACAAAGTCCTGAAATTAATGATGCCTTACATAGTCAGCACATGTACACCTATGTACAGGGTGTATACATGTACTCGGCTGGTGCTACTATTAGGTAAACTAGGCAGTCATCTAGAGACCCTGCCATTCAGGGATGCCCGCTGCTGCTGTCACCCTTCTCCAAGGCTGGCAGCAGCAGCAGCAATGGCTCAGAAACCATGATGCAGCACTTGCCAGCTGCCTCCAGGGCTGCGTCGTGGTTTCTCTCTTGCAGTATCTGCTGCTTCCACCCCCCCCCCCCCCCCCCACGCACTGACTTCCAGTTTTGCAATGCTGGCACTTAAAATGAATGCGGTATCCATGTAGGCTGAAAATCAGACCCATGGTTTCCATGTGGCCCATCTCGCAGCAGGTCATGCCACTTTCCCTGTGCTGCTTGGATAACATGTGGCCCAGGCGGCCATCCATACAGGGGCTTACAGCTGCAGCACTGTAGCCAAGCACAGTAAAACAGCAAACCCTGGGAGAGGAGACAGCAGGTCAGGCATGACCCACTGTGATTCTTAACATGGTGCCACATCACAGCCTGGATTCTAAGTTTCTTACAAGCCAAAAGAGACCATGCCAGCTGGCAAACCCCATCTGGCACAAGACATGGCATAAAAGATTGGACTCCCACATTACAGGGGGATGAATTCCTTGCTAGGAAAAAGCCTCTGAGCCTAGGCGTGAGTGGATAGAAATATTTTTGCAACACCATCATTAATCTTTTTCTCCCTTCTTATTTTTTAAAGGCAAATTTTGACAATACCCAATGTGCCAGGGTTACCTGGTCATCGCTCCAGCCGTCCATATACCGTCTATGAACTGGAACAAGTTCGACAGCACTCCAGAAAGTAAGGATGGAAAGTGGAGAAAGAGCTTAAATTGACACAGAGCAGATGGGTTGTCATCGACATAGCTTTACCACCTACCTCCAGCCTTATCCTGCGAACCGCAGCTATTCTTCTGATCCCGACTACAGCCACACTACCTCAAGCCAACCCAAATTAAACAAGGATTAGCAATGAGATTGCACAAAAGCTGGTGGTAGAGGCAGAGGGTGTCTTAGGGGTTTATGAGCTAAATTTGTAAGTCTTTTAGCACTGGTTTGCTCCTGGGCTGTCTGGCATGGAGTTCCTCTGTTTATGATCACACATGGTACAGACCTGCCCTATCATATTAACCTATCCATCAAGACTTGCAGCTGACCTCAGTTGCCCTTCCCAAGCTTTTCTCCCTGACTTTGCTGCTAGAGAACACTTGACATTGACAGTGGTGGCTGGTGAAATATTAAAGGGGGTAGGCAGAGGGAATGGGGGTCAAGGATCAGGAGGATATGTGCCCCATCGGTAGCCTTATTTCCACCCATCCCTTACAGCCTCAGATTCTGTGGACAGGTATCAGGCAAACTCTGACCGCAGAGCCAGCCTGCAGAGAAGGGGGCAGGTGCATGATCAGTGGATGGGTCTGAAGCTCTTCCTGGGCAGATAGTGGATACATTGCAGAGGAGCAGGGAGCTTGCGCACGTGTGTAACTGGAAGGCGACTCAGAGGGGTGCGGGACCTGGGATGAATGCTAAAGTGGATGCCCTAAGGAGAATTCTGACTCAGCTAGGTTTTCTTTGTAATTTGACTTTTATTGAGTTTTCCATAACACAATCAGCAAGCATAACTGTCACATCTCTTCATTATTCCCCCCATTCTTTCCCTCCCCCTGATCCCTTAATACACATATCGGATAACAAGCCCTCAATAACACCATCATGTACACCCTTGCATTGTTTATCCAGCTACGATTCCACTCTCTGTCCCCCTCTCCCAGGGCACATTATCTTCAATCGCTCCGGAATCTCTTCCATGGCTCATACATTCTCCACATTTCCCTAAAGCGTGCCTGTCATCCTTTTCACCTAGCAGCGCCTTTAGTCATATGATAAACACCTTCCAGACACGATTAACTTCATTCAAATCAGGCATCTAGTGGTCTCTCCAATGTTTAGCCAGCGCCATTCTCGCAATTATCACACACATCCGAGCAGGCACTTTAACTCCCTCTTCCACCCCTGACATTGCCATGTTTAAAAGGTATGCCTTAGGATCTGGATCCCCCCCCCACCCATTTCCTTTATTATGTCTGCCAGCCCCCTCCAGTATACTCCCACCACTGGGCAAGACCACCACATGTGGGGAAAAAACTCCCCACCTGCCCATATCCCCTCCAACCTATCCCATCCCCCCTTCCACTGACCCATAAACAAGCATCAGAAACAAGGGCATTGATTAGAAATTAAACGTGCTGACCTCAGTAGATGCCAGGAAGTTCACTTATCTAAATAAAAAGTGTTTCAAGATTCTTGACTGCAGAAGGAAATGAAAATAAAGCTATGGGAATTGGCCATGCCAAGCCACTGGCCAGGTAGTCGGTGCTGTCGAAGGTCACTGGTTTGATCCCCACATTGGATCCTTTACTTCCTGGCCGGGGATATGGTGGACAGGACCATACCAACCTAGAAATGCACCCTGTGCGACTAAAAAATCTAGTGCCCAGGGCCTCCCCTCCCCCCCCCCCCAGCCATGCTCAGTAACTCACTCATGCTGAACTTCCTGGAAACCCAGTGATGATATTCACGCCCCCTTCTGTGCTTCTGCCCTGTGTGGCCACAGTGCTCACACAGTCCTTGGTACAGCCCTGGTGGTGGAGGTGTGTTCACATCCTTCAGAGGGTGGGAGTCATGGTAATTCCTTAAAGGTAGCACCTAGTGGCAAGATTCAGGTCAGGCTTTTGAAAGGAACCCTCCTAGTACGTGGCTCTCAGCCCAGAACCATCCCTGCAATAACCAGACAAAGTATGCTGGGGGCAAGAGGATATCAAATAATGGGAACATCCATGAGGCTTCACATGTAACTACTCAAGGTGCCAGATCCAAACCCTGGTTCCAATTGAGCTGGAAGTACACAGAGCAGAGAGCTTGTGCGGGGTTACATTTTCTGAGTAGCTGCCACTGCTCACCAGTCTTTGTTTCATACAGAACAGCTGTACGGAATATATTTGACATCATGTAAGCAGAAGTAGTTGAGCCATATAGTACACACCCTTGGTCTTCACTTCCAGTTCTTGAGGGCTACCAATGAGCCGGGATTTCAGGATATCCCTAATGAATATGCAAGAGAGAGCTTTGTATGCATTGGAAGTAGTGGGCATGCAAATATCCCTCATGCATATTCATAAGGGATATCCTGAGCTGTTGATGACCTTGAAGGACTAAGAGTGAAGGCCAAGGACATAGGCCATCTCACAGCAGCTGAAGAAAACATTTTCTCATCAAGCTGTATTCAGGTGTAGGATGTGGGATGTGGGAACTAATAGTCTTAAAGCCTCAGGATTGATAGGGTTAAATAAATCTTTCCACCATTGTGTTGATTCAGTTCAGCATCTTCATTAAAATCATCCAGCCTTTGGGGATGGTTGGCAACATTGTTTGGCAAGGTGCAAAAAGGCCTGCAACATTTCTTGAAGAGAGTCACCACCACAAAATCCTACCTGGAGAGGGGAATGAGTATATTTTCCGCCATCTAATGAAATCCTGTGTCAGAACTACTCTGCCAGCTGGCTTTGCTCTACAATGCTGCTCCAACCAGCATTTTCAAAACTTGTGGGACGATTGATTTCATGTCAGTTAGAACGTGTTCATCTGCCACCTGGTTGCCCACCCCTACTCTAGACAGCCTCAGCTAGATTTACAAGCACTGCGTAAGTCTTTATTTTTTGCATGAGTCCAGAATCTGTGTGCCTGTGCTTCATTGAGCTTGTGTGTTATCTCTCGTCTTCACATCTACCAGTAAGTTTGATATTTTTTTCCTGCCCCTTTCCCCCCTTTCAGTATGAAGTCAGGTATAACATATGCTCGCTATGAGGCAGTCCAGATGGAGAAGAGCATAAACCAGTTGCGTCGCCTCCACACCTGCTTGCGGAGGGAGATAGAGAAGGTGCAGTCTCACTTTGGGGGCTCAATGAGGGCCAGCACGCAGACCATCAGAGACATGCTGCAGTCACGCTGCCTTGGCTTAGGCCAGCACCGCAAGCGCTTCGACACCAAAACAATAACGTGAGTATACAGGAGATCAGAGAGAGCCACACTCCGTCAGAGAACTTCTACTTTTTTTCCTAAATTTGCATTTTGAAAATGATATTTCAAGAATAACTTGAAAAGCTGTTACCGTAAATCAAAATGATATAAAGAAAAATATAGGTAATACATTCACAGCCTTCTAATTAGAGCCCACAAAAATAGAGATCCAAGACAGTGAAGCCAAGAGGGAAGGGATGCAAGCAAACATGAAAAGGAAACCAACATTAGAAGCCCTGAGCTCTTAGCATGAAGTCCCGTCTAACCATCTGCAAGCTTCGTTACATACTGGCCTCACCCAAACCACCAACTTTCCTGTTATCTTAAAAGAAACAAAGCGGCCACAGAGATTCTGCTTTCTTTCTTTAGTAAATTTGATCACTTTTTTTGAAACATCGGAGTGGGAGGCAATAAAAGACATGAGTGTCTTGTGGACTCATAACCCATAAAGCAAATACCACTAGTTCAATGGGGATAAATTGACCCACCATCCACATCAGTGGTTCTTACCCTAGTCCTCAGGGGGCCGTCTGGTCAGTTGGGTTTTTAAGATAACTATGCATGAGTTCGATTTATATAGAATGAAAGCAGTGTATGCAAATCTATCTCATGCATATTCATTGGGAATATCCTGAAATCCCAGCTGGCCAGGTGCATCTCCCAGGACTGAGTTGAAAATCGCTGATTTATGGGAAGTAATTGAAATTGTTCCCCAAATCAGCCCCCCTTCTAGTTAGTTCTGTCTAAGAAGAATTAAAAGAGGGGAACACATGTCAAGATGGGTCTTCCAGCATGTACCTTATGGAACAAACCTTCAGAGGAGGTATGGGGAGAAGCGGGTGTTTGTTTTTTAGTTATGTTGATGGCAGTGAATTATAGGTAAAATAAATCTTAACAGCAAAGGGCCCCAGCCCCGTAGGTAGAAGCTTAAGGTATTTGCATGCATCTTTCCACCTCATCCCTGCTTTATGCTGGTTAAAATAATGTTATCAAATTCAGTCATCACGGTTCACTGAAAAAGAAAGTATGTGCACTGCCACATGGCAGGATCTGTCGTCGATTCCCAGCACTGAGTTTCTGCTCCCCAGGTCAGTCAGAGTTTGTGATACTGCAGAGGCAACATTCACAGTGAGGAAGGATGTCATGGTCCTTGTACAATGGCGACACCTAATGATAAGATTTAGGGCCCATGATTGCAGGGTTCGGAAAAAGATTATCACAGCGATGACTGCAGTAAGTTAAGAGGGAGCTATAACACAGGGGGAACTTCCTGGACAGGTTGCAAATGAAAGACCATGGTGCCAGATCCTAGCCTTAGTTCTGATGGTCCAGAGGACCAGGAGGAAAGTGTTGGGTCAAATTTAAAAAAAGAAAACAAGCCTTGGATTTGTTTAATCCTGAACCACTGCAGCCATTGTCTAATGCTTTTAGGATAATGGCCAACATCAGCTATGGAAACTACATATCTCACCTTTTGAATTATAATTTCCTAGGATGCACCAGGTGGGGTTAGACTGCCATATAAGGCAAAAAATCCCTTATATGGCAGAGTTACCCCTCCCCCCCCCCCAGGTTGCATCCTACGATGCATGACATGGAGTCAACTCTTCCAGGATACAACCCCAGAGGGTCATTCTGCCATATAAAGCATTTGTTTTGCTTTATAAGGCAGTCTGACTCCAACCTGTGCACCCCAAGATGCACCACTTGGGGCCAGGCACCGCCATTTTGCAAGATGGTGGCACAGGGGCAGGAGTGTGTGGGCAAAGCTCCTGTCCCCTCAACTTCTAAGATACTGGGGAGGATCGGGGGGGTGGGGGGGGGGGAAGTAGGGTCCACTAGAACACCAAGACTTTCTGGTGTGGGCAGGCATTGGAGCCACTGGGTCACCGGGCCTTTTTCACATCTCATTTCAACATGTGAGGGCTAACAGCCACATAAGCTACTTGCAACATCCCCCCCCGACCAAAGAACAGAACAGAATGATATAAATTACACCCACACAAAATGCCAACAGACATCAAAGGAAGGCCAGTGCATGTGACTCGCCAAAATGCCCCACAGCCAACCCGGACGAGTTAGAACCACCACCTTCCAACTGTCTTACACAAGATACTTTTTTAACCACTAGGCTGGTTCCAACTGTCATTGTTGTTCTCTGTAAAGTTATCTGTAAGTTAGTTAATGCACCTTACGTTGTTCGATTGCACTTAGTTTATTGTAAACCATTTTGACTTGCAGAAAAAAGGTAGAAAAAAGGAGTTAAATAAATAAATACATGTTCTCTTTGGGGAGAGAGGGGATTGGGCCCACCAGGTCACCAATCATTTTTAAGGGGTGGGAAATGGGATCAGGGCCCACTGGGCCACCAATGAATTTTTAAGAGGTGGGAGTCCAGGTCATCAATCCTTTTACTTCTGGCCCCTGGAAATTCTGTCGATGACATTGGAGTTTTTTCACAATGCCTGGATCGTGTGAGGTGGGATCAGACTTCACCTTAGATGATCTTTATGCTCCCGGCTGGATTTATACGCCTGCCCGAAGCTGGCATCAAGATCCAGCATTAAAAATAATATAGAAAATGATGGTAAATTTCAGCAGAGTTTTTTTTATATTGGGCACAATTAAATATGCAGCACTTTGTATGCAATCTGCATTCCCACTGCACTGCAATTTAGCGTGATAGTTCTTCTGGCATTGTTCCGGTGCTGGCTTGCTTAGCCCAGGAAAAGCACCAGAAAAAATGTTGTATTAAGGTTTTCTGCGTCAGCCTCCGTGTGTGAAAATGAGAGCAATTTGCAGAGTGAGCGGATACCGCTCAAGAGTCAAAGAGCTGCAACGTAGGACTTCCTAGCATTGGCTGAAAAAGCTGCCGGCTGGGCCTGTCTGTCTGCTTGTCCATCTGTCCTTTTGCCTCTCTGTCTAGTTCACTGCTGCTCCACTCTCTTCCGTAGTCCCCCGTGGAGCATACCTGCAGCTGTAAACGAGATCCTCACAAAGTCTACTTTCATGGTCAGCGGTCCTCTGGTAGTGATAGGTATAAGAAAGTAGGTCCTGCTTGTACTGGGAAGGGAGAATTACAAACATTCGGGAAGCAGCGTCCACAGAAACGGAAGCCCCAGCAAACAAAATGTATTCAAACAGTAGATGCTAATAAATACTGTAGAATCCACATCACCAAATTTTTAACCATCCTGGGGGTACTGTGAATGTTATTTATTATTAAATGACGACTTAACACCAGCACTTTTTTTCATTTGAGTGCAGTGGGTAGTGATACAGCAACAGGATAAAATAAAATAAAAATAAACTTAACTATCTAATTTCTCAACAAACGGGAGTCCTACACGGAGCAGTGGGTTCACCCCTAAACAAAGACATGGGGAGGGGTGACCTGCACGGAGGGGCAGGTGCACCTACTCTTGCCATCTTACTGGGCAGACTAGATGGACCATACTGGTCTTTATCTGCCGTCATTTACTTTGTTAATGCCTTGTGTTTATCTCTATCTACTTTGCACCAAGAGCTATCATTAGTGTAACTCACTGTTCGAGAAGGATCATGGGGCCTTCTGCTTATATGCAGAGCTAAAGACCAGGGCCCTGTTACCCGAAGGCTAAGGGTCCCTCAGTAGTTTGTTGGATTTCTCTTTTTGCTAAATTCCTCTTCCTGTTTAGTGAACGTGTACCGGAGATAGATAACAGTTACATGTCTAATCGGAGCTGTGGTGGAAGCCACACCCTCACCTTTCCTCATCGGCGATACTCCCGGCTACAAAACATTACCCAGTATGGCACACCTCCAGAGGAGGAGAACATCACATCAATAGTAAAGGTAACCAAAGAAGAATGCATGAGAAGAAGCGGTTTGGGCAATAAGGAAAACACCAAAAATCTGGTAACATATTGCAAAGGGGAAAGAGGGTGAGAAGCTTAGGGCAGGGCTAGTGTTATACATTTTGGGCTCAAGCCAAAAAATTGAGAGGGGGCCCCCAAAGCCCACCAATAGACTGTTTCCTTCAGTTTCAGGAAGGGTTTGGGATCACTTGTGACATGGGGAGCCAGGGCGATTGTGCTGGTTGCACCCCACTTTCTCTTCCCCTCCCCCAAAGCAAGCTTTGGCTGAGGGACAAGAAAGGCACAAAAATAGAGCAATGACGAGGTTGGGGGGAGGAGGGGACGTGAGAAAGATGAACCCATGCAGAATCCAACTGTATTTTTCTTTGCAGCAGGGAGAGGTTGACATACTCGGTATGGATGGACAGATCTATAAGGGAAGATTGGACCCTAGATTTCCAGCCATTGCAGGAAAAGAGGGTAAGTTTCTTATCACTTTTCTCCCTCAGACATACGTGCACCCTTCAGTGCTAGGCTCATGGCGCCACACAAAGTTGTAGGACTCTTAACAGGACAGTGAAGACTTCCAAGTAGTTTATACGTAGGCTAAAAAGCAGAAACTGCCGTGCTGTAGTATAATGCTTCTAAATTCTGGTCGTGATAATATGGTTTTTTAATTGCTGGAGTTTCCATGCAATTTTTTGGCACGTGGTCTGGGAATCGCTAAAATGGGCTCGATGTAGCCAGCTGCCTCAGTTACCACAGATGATTGTACGCAAGCACAGCGCTATTTTTTGTGCCACGGTGGGTGCAGAAGGCAGGAAAGGATCTGCCGTGAGCATCGTCGCTGTGCACATGGTTGTGTTAACGGAAGCGCACAGTGCACTTAAATCCATTAAATGGATGGTAGTGAAGCAATTAGCAAGGCAGAGATTCTGTGCATACAGGGCCGGGCCAACCATTAGGCAAACTAGGCAGTCACCTAGGGCGGCAGCTTCCGTGGGCAGTGAAGAGCAGGACAGTAAATGCAAAACAATAGATTCTGACAGCCGGGAGGGGAGGGCGAGGGTGGTGTGTATTTGCAAGGCTTTAGTTTTGCCCAGGGTGCCAATGCCTCTAACCAATGCTGGGGCAGCGTCCTGCGTACGCAGAAAACCTGGCTTTGCTGAAAAGCGTACTGCAAAATAGCGACAGGTGACGCGTTAACATCAGGCAATGTTAAGTTCATGTTCCGGAGTGCTGTCTGGTGCATATAGGTCATTTTCTGCACAAAATGTCCTCTTCTGCGCAGAATAATATTGCTGTTCCTTTGCGTCCCTCTAGTCCAGTCCCGGAACCTTAGAGTCTAGAACGTCTTCCAGCAACCTTGGAGACTGAATGATGTCATCTTTTTTCTGATGTCACCAATACAAGTAGGCTATAACTCTGCCCCCTTTCATCAGTATTTCAGTCTCCAAGCAGCTTGTGAGACGTCTGAGCCTGTGGGCTCAGTTGTAACAAACAAGTAGAGCTGAATTTTTTATTTAATTTTTATTTGGCTTGATTCAAATTTTTGATTAGATTTTCTATTTTTGTTTTTAGGAATGCTGCTGCTGCTGAAGCTTCCTGCTGGGCTATTTTAATTTATTTTGTTTTGCCTCATCCCCATCTTCTAATCGAGCAGAGGCTTGATAGATTTAACTGATAGATCCTCCCTGCTCCCGAACCCGGTAAGAGGGGTGAGGAGCAGGTGGAAGGAAGGAGAAAGGAAGTGAAACAAAAAGATTTATGCTGTGCACAGCCCTTAGGTAAAAGGGATTGCAGGGCATTTTGTTTTCTCCGACGTCGGTGCCGAAGCCGCTGAACGGCTGAGCTCCGACGTTTTGAATTCCCCCCATTTTCAAGCACAGGAATTTAAGGTATGTGGGGGAAGGTATTGGCAGTTAATTAGTTGTTTTTTGAAGCCGTCTTGTTGCCGTTGATTGTTTTGGCCGCGAGTGTTCCGCGCGCAAGTGTTCAGCGTGCAAGTGTGCGGCACGCGGCATACTATGCAATTTCTTCAGGGGACTTAGCTTAAGCGGGAGTCAAGCAGCAGTCTTTTTAATTGGGTTTTTTATTACCGGTTTCATTTTATGTTTAATTATTCTCTTTAGTTTGGGAAACTAATCAGTCTTAAGTTAAAAAAAAAAAAGAGAATAGTAAAACGTATTATTATTGCATCTTTGGCTGGATTTTGGTTTGATAATCTTCTTCACTTTTTATTATAGAATGCCGGCTAAGCTACGGTGTTTAGTTTGTGGCTCGTGGCGTGGAGAAGTAATGGATTCGGGGGGGTGTAAGTCATGCACTTTGGAGCCCGATGGTGCAATCAAAGCCCAAGGAAGTTCCTTGGGTGCTCAGGTTGGTTTAACAGGGGAACTTGGTAATTTTCTGCCACCTGTTTTAAGTCCTGTGCGGACAGGGCCTGGCTCTTCTGCTGAGGTTGATGCTCTGGTGCCTCCTTCTATGAGCACAGGAGATGTTCATTCTATTCCTCCTAATTTCTATTTGCTGATGTCTCAGGCCTTGGAGCTTCTGCAGCCTATGTTAGGGGTTTCTTCTCAAACTTCAAAGGGTATGAAGCGTACTGGGTCGGTTTGTCTACCCAAGGAGGACGCAGGGTTAGCAAAGATCAGTAAGCAGGCAGTAAGTGATAGTCTTTTCGAGGAAGTGTTGGAAGGTGCGGACGATGTAGATCAGTCCTCTGAGATGGAATTAGAGGAAGGAGAGTTGCCAGAAGAAGAACAACAAAGTAGAGTGGTTAGAGTATTTTGTAAAGAGGAGTTGCCTGCTTTGATTTCTGAGACTCTCGGGTCTCTTAATATGCCTGCCGGGGATTCGGTAGCTGATGAATCTTTGGAAGATCCTCTTTTGCAGGCAGTGCGGAGGTCCCAGCGAGTTTTCCCAGTTCATAGAGTTTTTAAGTCTATGATTCAAGAGGAGTGGGACTGTCCTGAGGCAGCTTTTCGAGGTTCTAGATTTTTAACTCGTCTTTACCCTCTTTCAGATCAAGATAAGGAGCTTTTTCGCTCTCCTAAAGTGGATGCTGCGGTTTCAGCTGTAACCAAGAAGACTACGGTTCCGGTTGAAGGAGCTGCTGCATTAAAGGATGTTCAGGACCGGAAATTAGACACTTTGCTTAAGCAGGTGTTTGATGTTAGCGCCCTTTCCTTGCAAGCCTCGATTGCGGGGGCATGGGTCGCAAGAGGATGTTTGCGGTGGTCGCAAAAGTTGCAGGTAGATCAGGTAAATGAGCAGTTAGAGGAGGTAACTCGGTTGGAATTGGGCGCTGCTTATTTATCGGACATTCATTATGATCTTATCAGAGCTCTGGCTAAGAGTATGGCCTCGGTTGTGGCGGCCTGAAGATACCTTTGGTTGCGTAACTGGTCAGCGGACACTTCTTCTAAGGCTCGTCTTAGTAAGTTACCTTTTAGGGGTAAACTTTTGTTTGGTGAAGATTTGGAAAAGTTGGTTAAAGAGCTAGGGGAGTCCAAGGGTGGTCGTCTGCCGGAGGATAAACCTAGGCAGAGTCGAGGTGCTGGGGGCTTACGAGGAAATTCTAGAGAGTTTCGTAGATTTCGGATGCCTCGTTTTAGTCAGCCCCAACGCGGAAGTTTCTCAGTTTGGGGTCAAGGATTTTGGAATTTCCGGGGAGACGGAAGGGGGTTTTCTCAGTTTCAGGCCCCAAATCTTAAGAAATCCCAATGAGATGACACAGGCTCAGGCAGGGTTTATTCCTGTGGGAGGAAGGTTGAAGGATTTTTACCCTGCCTGGGTCAAGATTACCACAGATCAGTGGGTTTTAGAGATCATTCGAGAAGGTTATGCTCTAGAGCTCCTTCGGCCCGTGTCAGACTCCTTTGTTCAATCTCCTTGCAGCACTCCACAAAGACTGAACGCAGTCGTAGAGACGCTGCAGCGTTTACTACAGCTTCGGGCGGTAATACCCGTTCCTGCGGAACAGTGCGGTCTCGGTCGGTACTCCATCTATTTCGTGGTACCAAAGAAAGAGGGCACTTTTCGACCAATTCTAGATTTAAAGAGGGTAAATCATTGTCTTCGGGTTACCCATTTCAGAATGGAGTCACTACGCTCTGTCATCGCGGCTGTGAAAGCAGACGAATTCCTAACCTCATTAGATCTGACAGAAGCGTATTTACATATCCCCGTGCGGAAAGATCATCAACGATTTCTGAGATTCGCTCTGCCCATGGGGCATTTTCAATTTCAGGTGATGCCTTTCGGATTGGCTACAGCTCCGCGAACATTTACCAAGGTTATGGTAGTGATAGCGGCTGCTCTACGCAAAGAAGGTGTACGGGTACATCCTTATTTAGACGGCTGGCTGATTCGAGCAAAGTCAAGACAGGAGAGTCTGATGGCCACCGCGCGGGTGGTACAGTTGATGGAGAGCCTTGGTTGGGTAGTCAATTTTGCAAAGAGCAAATTGGATCCAACACAGTCTCTAGAATATTTAGGAGCACGTTTCGAAACAGCGAAAGCTGCGGTTTTCCTCCCAAGTCACAGAGTTCAAGGGTTGAGGGACATGGTGAGTCGATTTCTAGCCAGATAGGCGCCAACAGCGTGGCATTATCTACAATTACTGGGGACAATGGCGGCCACGATCAAAGTGGTACCGTGGGCCAGAGCTCATATGCGAGCATTGCAGGGAGCTCTTCTGCAACGGTGGTCTTACCAGAAGGATGCATTGACTCGGCGCCTAATCTGTCCTCCAGAGGTTCGTCAGGATCTTCTCTGGTGGTTAGTGGAGGAGCATCTGGAGGCGGGTATGCCTCTAGAGCCTCCATCCTGGATTTTGCTAACGACGAATGCAAGCCTCACAGGTTGGGGGGCTCATTTCCAAGGCAGGTTTGTCCAAGGTCTCTGGTCTCCGGAGGAACAGACTTGGTCCATCAACCGTCTAGAGATGAGAGCGGTAGGTTTGGCGTTGCAGAAATTTCAGAAGTTTCTGAATCATGCAGCAGTAAGGGTGTTCTCCGACAATGCGACAACAGTCGCCTGCATCAATCGTCAAGGAGGAACCGGCAGTCTGGTTCTGCAAATGGAGGCGAGTCAGCTTTTGAAGTGGGCAGAGCACAATCTGATGGCTCTTTCCGCTCAACATGTCACAGGAGTGGAAAATGTGGAGGCGGATTTTCTAAGTCGTCGCAGAGTAGACCCAGGAGAATGGCAGCTTCACCCGGAGGTGTTTGCGTTGTTGGTTCAAAGATGGGGGATTCCCCTAATGGACCTGATGGCAAGTTTCGAGTCGGCTCAAGTGTCGCGATTTTTCAGCAGGAGACGGGAAAGGATGTCCGAAGGCCTAGATGCCTTAGCTCAGAGTTGGCCGGAAGGCGGTCTCCTTTTACGTGTTTCCGCCGTGGACTCTAATAGGGTGTGTACTTCAACGGGTGGAGCGACATCGAGGTCGGGTGTTACTGATAGCGCCCGATTTGGCCTCGAAGACCTTGGTATGCGGACCTAGTACGTCTGCTAGTGGACAGGCCCTGGAGGATTCCGTTTCGAGAGGATCTTTTACAGCAGGGTCCATTACGCATGCCCCAGGTGGCTCGATTCTCGCTTGTGGCTTGGCTCTTGAAAGGGCTAGGATGACTGCCAAGGGTTACTCGCCGGCGGTCATCTCTACTTTGTTTAAGGTTCGTAGACGTTCAACTTCGTTGGTTTACATACGGGTTTGGAGAATTTTTGAAGCATGGTGTGCGGAATGGAAACTAAGGCCCTTAGGGGCCTCGGTGCCGCAGATTCTTTCTTTTTTACAAGATGGTGTGGAAAGGGATCTGGCGGCTAGTTCTTTGAGAGTGCAGCTGGCAGCTATCTCATGTTATCGTGGTAGGATTCAGGGTCAGCTGTTGGGTTCTCATGTAGATATTCGTAGATTTTTAAGAGCCGTATTGCTTATGAGGCCTCCTAAGCGTAATTTTATGCCTTTATGGGATTTAAATTTGGTGTTAGAGTCGCTAATGAGTTCACCTTTTGAACCATTGGGAGTTTCGTCATTGAAGGATTTAACGTTGAAAACGGTGTTTCTCGTGGCGATCTGTTCCGCTAGAAGGATTTCGGAGTTACAAGCTTTGTCTTGTAAAGAACCATATTTATCATTTTTTAATAAAGTCATATTACGTACAGTACCATCATTCTTACCAAAAGTGGTTTCCGTTTTTCATGTCAATCAGGTGGTTTCACTGCCTGTATTTTCAGAGTCAGAAGGATAAGTCTGGTCGTAGATTGCATCTTCTGGATGTTCATAGAGCGCTGAAATGGTATCTCCGCAGAACCGCTCCTTTCCGGAAATCTGATAGATTGTTTGTGTCCTTTGGAGGTCCTCGTAAAGGAGAAGGGGCGGCAAAGTCTTCTATTTCTAGATGGTTGAAAGAAGCGATAGCATCAGCATACCTTCTTAAAGGAAAGGCAATTCCAGTGGGTCTTCGTGCTCATTCAACCAGGGAGCACGCAGCGTCTTGGGCAGAGGTTAGTTTGGTTCCGGTAGGAGATATCTGTAGAGCGGCTACATGGTCGTCTTTACATTCTTTTGCTAAGCACTATCGGTTAGATGTGCAGGAAGCAGGAGATGGGCGTTTTGGTTCAGCGGTTCTTCAAGCTGGTCTTGCGGGTCCCTCCCATTAAGATTAACTGCTCTGTTACATCCTCTAAGGTTCCGGGACTGGACTAGAGGGACGCAAAGGAAGACAAAATTAGACTTACCTGCTAATTGTTGTTCCTTAAGGAACTCTAGTCCAGTCCCGGATCCCTCCCAGTGTATTTGAAGGGGATTTAAGTTTAATACAGTTTTAGAGTTTTTTTCAAACTTTGCCATATAGTTTTATTTTTATGTTTTCTTGTGGCAGCAGTGCTTTGTTAGCATGCAAAAAAAAAAAAAAAAGATTTTCTTTATAGATTTTCTTTATAGATTTACAGTTTATTGTATGAAGGTATTTTTGCCAATTAATTAATTTTTTCTATTATCTACTTATTTGTTGCTCTGCTGAGTCTGCTTTGTCAATAGATACTGATGAAAGGGGGCGGAGTTAGCCTACTTGTATTGGTGACATCAGAAAAAAGATGACATCATTCAGTCTCCAAGGTTGCTGGAAGGCGTTCTAGACTCTAAGGTTCCGGGACTGGACTAGAGTTCCTTAAGGAACAACAATTAGCAGGTAAGTCTAATTTCGTCTTTATGCACCAGATAGCATCCCAGCATATGCAAGCAAGTGCCAAACAGTTTTTTTTTCTGCACATGTGTTAAAGATATAGATGCTATTCTCTGGGAAAAAGCAGAAAGTCAGTCCTCACATATCATACACCGACGGAGCCTGCATGGAAGCATCTCCCCAGCTTTCAAAGAAAGTCTTTGGGAGATGCACTACACCTGCGGGGCCCCCTTCCCACCCAAGGATGCCATCTTGCCTCTATCCCCTTTATTCCATGGAGCCCATTAGACATCTGTCCTGTATCCCTGGAAAAAGTGTATTTTTTTTGTCTTAATTTTTCTCTTCCGGTACGCATACCGGTTCCTCTTTCCGACCCTAAGCCAACTCACCTCGGCGTCACTCCTCTGGTTCATTTTTCTTGGGTTTTCTTGAGAAGTCCCTTGACTGGTGCTTCACATCCTTTTTGGCCAGAAGGCTTTGGGCCCTCGTCCAGGTTCAATGACTGTTTTTTTCCAGGGTCTCTAGTGGCTTCAAGAAATGTAATCGGTGCAGTAAAGTGATGTCCCTCACCGACCCACATGACTGCTGCTTCTGTTACCTCGGGCCAGACCACGATAAATTGGGCTGTGACCTTTGTAAGTTCATGTCCGCAAAGACCATCAAGAGCTGCCAGCTGCAGCAGGAAAAGTTCTTCCATAGCTGCAACTTTGTGCTGGAGCCCCTGGAGATGCCACACTTCAGGGCCCCCTCTGATACCTTGGTGCCAGGGCTGCCCTGGAGTCCTGCAGCCGCAGCTACTCTGAGAGGCACTCCCCAGGGGTGAAACGCAAGAAGAGCTGAAGCCTTTGAAGACCTCTGAGGATGGGTCTGGAAAAGCAGATAAATTCCACATCGCGCCTCACAGTCCCCGGCGTGAGTCCGAGGGGTCAGAACAGGAGCGGCCTCACAAGCTTCCACGGAAGGAATCATTGGCATCAGGCAACCGGCCTTGAACTCTCCCTCGACAGAACTGACGCCAGGCCCAAAGTCATTGGTGCCCGTGTTTGAAGGCTGCAGAGCCATCTGGCATGGAAACCAGAATGGCAGCCTTGGAGCGCAGTATCACTGCCCTCTAAACCAGGGGCGATCCAAAGGGACTGCAGGGCCATGTGCAAAGACTCATTGCGGGGCCTCATTTGCATAAATAATTGCATAATGTTAATGTTCACTAACTTTTAGTAAACATACCTCTTCATGAGTGTCTGGATAAAGAAAGACTACGATTTCTACATTACTATACTCCAGTGCCAACCGCCAGGCACATTAGGAAGTACTATAAACACTGATCATTTAGAACCCATAGCAAACACGCCGTATCCTAACAGCACTACCAGGACTCACAAAGCACCAAACCCTACCTATCAAAAGGCAACACTGCAAATATTAAACCAATACATCTCAGAGAATACCAATGCATCTCTTACTGGGAAAGAGAACAAGTGTCAGATAGAAACTACATGAACAGAATACCTCAGGTCGGTTACACATGCAGAACACAGACCGTCACCAAACAAAGAACACGGGATCACAATTTAGAAATAGAAAGACAATAATTAAATTAGTAATCCCAAAGGCCGAAGTTGGAACGTACAACAACACTGGAGAAATAAAACTATAAATTAATTTCCTCTTGGACTAAACAAAAATGCAAAGACGTTAGCGATGCACATTTCTCAGAGTTGACATATTCCAGTTAATAAATTCAGAACAAAAAAGTATTTTCTACCTTTTGTTTGGGAATTTTATTTTTCAGTTGCAATTGCTCCAGTCACTTTCTTCTGGTTTCTTCGTGTCTTCTGCTAACTCTCCATCGTCTGCTGTCCACTTGTCCTTTCTTCTCTCTTCTAGTTTTTTCCCATTCTCTCTACATCTGCTTCTAACTGATCTCTCCCCTTTGGCTCATTCCTCACAACCCTCCCTCCTCCCCTTGGAGTTGCTTCTTTACCCTATTTTAATTTTTGCCGTGTTAGCTATGTCATTAGACTGAGGCAAGATGGTACCTTGGGCGGGAAGGGGACCATGCATGCGTGGTGCATCTCCCAAAGGCTTTCTTTGAAAGATAGGGAGATGCTTCTGCACAGGCTCTATTGGTGCCGACATCATCCATCATCATCCATATGTGTGGACTGATTCCTGCTGTCCCCGGAGAACACCTGTTACAGGTGAGCAACTACGTTCTAATGTCGAGCCCTGTGTGCATGTGTATGGTTTGCGTTCCTTTAGTGCAAACGTTTTGTGCACAGCTCATTTGCATGTCATTTGCTTATAGCATCACTGAACAAAACTTCTGCATTAAACATATGTTAAGAAACCCTGTGCTAGAGCTTTAGCGCTGGGCTCTAGTGCAGCGATTTTGCATCAGCCTGTTAGATAGCCAGCACTTCTGGCTGAAGGTCACTGCGTGTGAGGAGAGGAAGGAACACAGATAATTGTTTAGGATCCTGCCAGGTACTTGTGATCCGAATTGGCCACTGTTGGAAACAGGATACGAGTCTTGATGGACCTTTGGTCTGAGCCAGTATGGCAGTTCTTATCTTCCTATGTTTATACATCCTATAGAGCATTAGAAAACACATCTGATGTCTCTGCTAGTCCTAGATTATGGCCGGGAACTTTACATCACAAAATATAGGCTACAGGCACCTGAATAACATCAAACATCTCTCTTCTTATCTCTTTCTGCACTCATTTTATAGGTATGCAGTCCAAGACTAGGTTAAAGCCTCCTCAGACACCACCAAAAGCTTTGACTCCGATTGATCCGAATAGTCTTCCATCACGGTCTCAGAGCGCCAAAATATCGTGCCGCAGCCAGTCCAGCACAGGTACCAGTGGTTTCTAGTAGTTAAGGATGAGGGAGAGGGAGAAAGCATAGACGATTAAACGTAAGGGCTTGTGCTGCTTGTTTTAATTTTGACTTCCTTTCTGAGGTAAATGGGGCAGGAAGGGGAGGAGGGCATGGCCGCATTTGTCTACAGATTAATTAGAACGGTCTGGCAGGACCGCTGAAGGCGAATGTGGGAATTAATGCACATAAACGTCACATTGCAAGAGGGCTCCCGGCAACCAAGCTCCATTTACGATGCCACCATGACATGTGCCTGCAGTTCCCTGCCCGTCTACAAAGAAACTGGACTTCGCTGAGTTCTGATGGAAAGTTCCCTACAAAAGTGCTCGGTTTGGGGATATAAGCCCTTCTCAATCAAATTCAAATTGTTTAAATAACTTTTAAAATATTTTCTTATCTTATTCATGACTTCGGAATTTCCCGAGAAGACTAATGCTGAAACATCCCATTATAAAAACAGGACAAGCAATCTTAGAGCTAAAGGCAGCATAGCTGGTTTTCTTACACTGGTTTTCCTCTAGTAAAACAATGGTATTTGTTCTTTTGGAGGAAGGCTGAGATGCTGTGGTTTCTCCATGGACAAGCAGGATATGTCAGCCACACCTGGTGATGTCATCCAACGGCACCATGGACAGAAGTGCATTCCAGAGCTCAGAAAGATAAACCTTTGTGAGCATGTCCAGGTAGCCCCACTGCTAAGTCCGCTCCTGGCCAGCCCAGTTCATCTTTTTCCTTGCCTGTAAGGATGGATCCAACAGCTCTCCTACACCAGATCGAGACAAAGATACATTCAGAGAAGAAACAACTCAAAACCAAAGGAAACAACTTAGAACCAAAGAACAATCTGAAAGAAGAGATGCCGTCAAAACTGGGGTTTAAAAAATATCGCAAGTGCAGCCCCAAGATGAATAGCACTGATGCACATTATCACTGCGTATGGTGCCTGGGGGTAAGCCACAAGGTGGAAGACTGCCCCCACTGTGCTAGAATGTCACCATGTGCCCACCGATTCCACAGCCACACACTGAGAGACCACATTGCTGCCTCACAACTCACCTCCAGGCCTAAGGGTGCCTCTTCATCCGACGCTGGCAACCATGTGTCTAATGGCAGCCAGAAGAATAAGGCTCTTGCCGTGGCCCGGGACATACCTCAGAAGGCTTCCATCCCCAGCCCGGAGCCTCTGAACTAACCTCTGCCTCTGCCTCACCCTGTGAAGCCAGACCGCATGGTAGGCCCTCTGCGGCCACAGATGTCACCCTGGAAGGCAACTGAACCTGGCATGACTCCATCAGAGCTGGGGCAGCCTCTTTTCAACATGGTGCTGCCCCCTCCATGCCAATTAGATGGCATCACGATGACCTGTGATGCACGTCAATGCATCACCATGTCGATGCTTGTATCCCCCCTCTCCCGCACTGGGAACACACACAGGAATTCCCCCAGATGCTGGATCGACTCTGTAGCATGGAAAACTGCTGCAAACGGCACTGAGAGAGCAGCAACAGTAGCTCCAGCAGCACAGGGGCAGGAACAGCTTCAGGAGCAGAGACAGCAGCACTCCCAGCAGCTTACCACATCCATGGCCCAGGAAACACTGCCAAAGGAACATCAGCCCCTCCAGCAGCAGCAAAGGGACCCCACCAAGGAGGCAGCACAAGACAGACCACAAAAAGAAGGGGTACAGGGAGCAGGATGATGCTGGTCAAGCAAAACCTCAACCAGCCAGTACCGGTGTCTGTCCTGGAGCTCCTCACTAAATTCCTCCAGCAGCACATGCCATGGGTGCCTTCAGCACTGCCACCCACAACACTGAGCCCAGAGACGCTATCCAGCACAGCAACACTCAAGGGACTGTTCCCATTGCCACTGTGCTTTTTGCCGGAATGTCTCACCACAGACAGTGGAGAGGAAGAAGAAGAGGCAGTTGCCCGGGACTCACAGGGCAAGTCACTTAAGTCATCATCACAGGGTATTCCCCCTCAGTCACCCCTCAACCCACCGCACAACCACCCTTGCCCCCAGAGGACCTCACATACTCGAAGTTACTACAGAAACTAGGATCTCAACTCTTGTTTGCCCCAGCAGATATCCCAGACCCCAGGAATGAAATCTTGGGAGTCCTCAAGTACCCGGACACCCCTAAGGTCATGGTCACCCTACCAGTCCACAAACTTATTCAAGAACACCTCTTGAAGCTGTGGCAGACACATTCGTCAGGACCCACCTGGAGACCAAATACCAAGTACATCCGGCCCCTGACTTGGAATAGAGCCAGCTATCACACCAGTCCATAGTGATGGAATCAGCACTCAGATGTGCCAAGGCCTCCCAGACACACACCAATGCCCTACAGGGCAAGGACTACAAACTTATCGACGACTTTGGGTGGGAAACCTTCTAGGGTGCTATGCTAAATGCAAAAATTGTGGCCCATCAATTTCAACAGGTTTAATTCCAAGACACCCTGCTGGACAAACTCAAGGGCTGCATCAACGCTCTGACTCTGGACACAAAAGCACCCATTTCCACCGCCATCACCGACCTAGCCAAAAGCGGAAAACATCTGATAAGGTTGGTTTTTGGCACCGCTGGCACAGCCATTTCAGCCTGACATTTGGCATGACTCTAGTCATCTGACATAAGGGAGGACACACGACTGCATTGCAGATGCCCCCATGTGTGGGGGACAACCTATTTGGAGACAAGGTCAAAAATGTAGTCAACAACCCAAAAGAGCACCACACCCATCCTCAAGACCCTCACAGCAGATGGCCTGGACCGCAGCTCCAGCAGTCACAAACAGGGGAGCCAGGCCTGAAAACCATACTATACCTCCAAGCAAGCACTACAGCTCCCACCATCAGTGGCCATCACAATGTTTCAAGCCTCACACAGCCTATCAATCCTCATACCAGAAACAAAAGCCCCGTCATAGGGATCACAAGCAGCAGAAGTAGATGGCCCCCTTGTCGAACAAGAGCACCCCATTTTTTTGACTGTCTACGGGAGTCCTCCCCACCCATGGGGAAGCCATCTCTCTTCCTCAGTGTCTGGAAAAACATCACGACGGACAAATGGATACTGAAGATCATAGCCAAAGGATACCTCATCAACTTCTCCGCCCCCCCCCCACACACACACACAAAGCCTATGCTCCTGTCAGTGAAGCACCAGCTCAACTCCTCCCATCCATGGCAGCAGAGATCCGGTCCCTCCTTGCGTTGAAGACCATAGAACCCTTGCACCTATGGAGATCTACACAGGGTTCTACTCCAGCTATTTCTTAATCCCCAAAAAATCGGGAGGCATCCACCCCCATCCTCGACCTCCACAACTTGAACAAATTCATCAAGAAGAAGTTCCCCTGCCCCACCCTCATGAAACCCCTATGACCTCACCCCCTCACCCCATGAAACCCCTATGATACATGCCCCCTCCACACCAACTCCTCATCCCCTTGTATCTAAATTCATTTGTTCTCAGTTTTACATATTGTTCATTGTAAAAATTCTGATATTGTTCATAACTTGTTCATTGTAAAAACTTAGTTCTTTTGTAAATCGCTTTGACTTGTAGAAAAGCGGTATATCAAAATTTGTTAAATAAATAAAGTTCCAGATGTACTCTCTTGGCACAACCCTGCCACTTCTCCAGTCCAATGACTGGATGGCCTCATTGGGCCTGCAAGACGCATACATCCACATTCCCATTCACCGAGCCTACAGGAGATACCTGCGCTTGTATGTGCTTGGCACGTACTTCCAATACAGAGTACTCCCCTTCGGCCTCTCCTCAGCCCCGATAGTCTTCACGAAGTGCATTGCTATCATCACTGCCCTTCTCTGCAAACTCAGCATCTGTATCTTCCCATACCTGGATGACTGACTGATCACTGGCCCTTCCAGCCAGGAGGTCTGCACCTCAGTCCAGCAGATAAATCCCTCAGCTTCTTGGTGAACCTTCAGAAATCTCACCTGCAACCTGTACAATGCCTGGAATTCATTGGGGCCGACATTCGAACCACCTATGCCAAACCCTTCCTCTTGGCTCCTTGGGTGGACACCATCACTTCGCTGGCTACAGCATCTTCATCAGCTAACTTGATATCTGCCAGAACTGTGCTATGCTTGCTGGGCCACATGGTGGCAGCTACCCAAGTACTACCATATGCCAGGCTGTGCATGTGCCACCTACAGTGGCACCTATGCAAACACCGGAACCAGTATTCACAGCCCCTGTCCAAGCACATCCCCCTGGAATCACCTGCCAGGGCTTCCATTGCCTGGTGGACACGGAGAACCTGACCAGTGGCAGACCCTTCCAGCAGCCCCAGCACAAGGCCAAAGATGCATCAAAGATGGGCTGGGGGACCCACTTCCTGCACCTATGCACCCAAAGCAGGGAATGTGGCACCACATCAATCTTCTGGAGCTTTGGGCGGTGCGCTACACATTGCAAGCCTTCCAACATTGCATCATGGGCAAGAGCATCCTAATCCAGACAGACAATCAAGTTGCCATGTTCTACATCAACAAGCAGGGCAGAATGGGCCCTCTTATGCTCTGCAAGAAGGCACTGTGGTTATGGCCCTTCATCCTCTCCAGGGGTTGCATGCTCCAAGCGATCTATCTGCTGGGTGAGGACAACCAAATGGCCGATAGCCTCAGCAGGCAGCTCGACCCACATGAGTGGGAGTTTGACTCTCAAGTTGTGTAGTCGCTCTTCCTTGCTGAGGCCACCCACACATGGACCTCTTCACCAGCAAAACAAATGTGAAGTGTCCTCAATTCTATTCCAAGCGCTCGCCCAGGATGACTTCATCATCAGCTGGAGGAGGGGGCCCCCTTGTATGCATTTCCCTCCATACTCCTGATTGCCCAAACTATCCAGAAAATAATCCAGGATCACACATAGGTCATCTTAGTGGTTCCCCACTGGCCCAGGCAGATATGGTTCCCATACCTTTGTTGCCTCGCCTAAGACTAACCCTTCTGGCTCCCGCAGAAGCTGAATCTCATCACACAGGCTGGGGACAACATGCTACACCCCAAACTGCCAACACTAGCCCTGTCCTCCCTCCAGCTCTTCGCGGAAGTCCAACAATATGTCCTGGCTGACAGACGTCCTGCCACAAGGAAATCCTATGGCCTCTGGTGGCAGCACTTCAACGCTTGTGAATCCCAAGTCATGAACAGTCCCACTCATCCTCAACTACCACACCCCCTGGCAGGAACTGGACTCAAGACTGCATCAATCAGGGGACACCTGGCAGCCATCGCAGCCTACCATGACGACGCCTCCATATCTACACACCCTCTTGTCTCCAGATTCATGAGGGGGGTTTCTCCAAACTACGGCACACAGTGCAACAACAGATACTACCTTGGGACCTTAGCATTGTCCTACAGCAGCTCACGATCCCTTTGAGCCCTTGGGGTCTGCAACCTTGAAATACATCACCTGGAAGATCCTCTTCCTCAATGCAATCAATCACCTCCACTAGATGAATCCGTGAATTACAAGCTCTGGTCACACATTTGCCATACACCTAGTTCTACCAGACTGAGCCACCCTAAAGATGCACCCTAACTTTATCTCAAAAGTAGTGTCTGCTGTCCACATAAACCAGGTGATCGAGCTCCCCACTTCCATCCTTCATCTCACAACCCTTCAGAGGACCAGCACCTCCACACCCTGGACTGCGTCCATGCACTGCACACCTACATCCACAGGACATCACCAGAGTGACAGGGAGCACAACTGTTTGTATCCTTCAACCCCAACAGGCCGGGCCACCCAGTCACAAAAAGGACGCTTTCCCAGTGGATCTCGGACTGCATTGCCTTCTGCTTCTCCCAGGAAGGAGCCAAGCCAGCAGGCCACATCCATGCTCACCAACTTCAGGCCATGGCCACCATGCTAGTGAACCTCCGCATGATGCCAGTCACGGACATATGCAATGCCATCACCTGGTCGACCATGCACACCTTCCAAAGACAATACTGCCTCGATCAAGAGGTACTGGCAGACAGTGCCTTTAGCCAGGTGGACCTACCTCTCATACCTGCACTTTTGCTACTTTGTTGTACCACTTGTGTTATGTTACAGATTGCATAAATAGTTGACCATACATTTTGAGTTTACTGATGCTCTCAAAAAAAAAAAGGAAGGAAAATTCCCTTAGTAACTGTTTGTTGAATAAACTTTTGCTGGAATAAATGGGACACCCTTGATCTACTACCTGCCGTCTTTCATCCACTACAGCACTATGTGGCCATCGGCCGTGGCTTTAGAGTCACCAGGTGTGGCCGACGCATACTGCTTGTCTATGGAGAAAGTGGAGCTACTTACTTGTAACAAGGTTTCTCCATGGACCACAGGATAAGTCAACCACACAAACCCCCCCCCTTCCTTTGGATGACAACAGCCCTGTGCCCTTGGACTTCATAAGAGCCACCCACGCCAGCCTGCAAGATCTCTGCTTGGGACGTACTGGGCTGGCCAGGGGTGGTCAGAGGTGGGGCTACCTTGACATGCTCAGAAATGTTTACTTTTCTGAACTCTGGAGAGCACTTCCATCCATGGCGCCATTGGATGACATCACCAGGTGTGGTTGACTTAACCTGCTGTCCATGGAGAAAACCCCCATTATAGGTAAGTAACCCCACTTTTACCACTATCAAAGGACTCATATCTGACTGTCATTTTTAATGATTTTTTCAGCTCTCGGCAAGTGTGGGAAGGATAGACCTGTGACATCACAAACAGCGTTACAGCTCGTGGACAACTTAGAAGTTCGAATTGATGTACCTATGAATCGTATATCGAGCGAGGAAACAGCGATGTCATAGTGACATCAGCATGGGTTTTATGATGTCACAAGCACAAAGGTTCTTTAAGAATACCCATATAATAAAGACATGAACAAAGTAGAATGGCGAACAAAGAATCGTTACTGCTGTGGTCACCCACTGATTGATGCTTTAATGTGTTGGGGTGAATTTAATCCAGTATACTCTTCTGAACGTCATTTCTTCTATAACTTTTAGAAGCTGTTATCTGGTGAGTGCTCTTAATCACATGAGCTCTGCTTGTGAGCTTTTAAAGAAATGTCTAAACAAAACGTATTAGACGGTTTGTTTGGAAGAAACTACTAGGTATGTGCTGTCATCTTAAAATGACAAGAAAACATCAAAAGCATTTGCATATTATATATTAATTCCATTTTGCTTTAGAGCTGGGCGTTAGCAGGAGCAATTTCCTCTCTCTCTCCTGCAGTTTGGATGTGGGTGTCTTCATTCCCTCTCTCGAGGAAGAAAAGTCCTTTCTAGGGCATCCTTCTCTCCCCATCTCGAGCTCAAGCCCTCTCCGAGGTATCCCCATCCTCCCACTTTTCTTCTCTCCTCCATCTGCTATAGAGCATCAGCAGGGGCATTGCCTTCATTTCCTCCTCCTGCACCTACAAGAAGAGTCAAACCTGTACCCTTCAGTGTACCCCTGCACTCTTCCAGCCAAGACACCTCCCCTCTCCCACCAGGGGCTTCACCATTCCAAATACCTCCTGTCTCACTTGCAGAAGATACCCTGGAGCTGTCCTGCCAATTCAACAAGCATGGTCGCCCAAATGCAAAGGATACTGCCTCACTGACAGAGACAGCTATGTCTGTCAGCAGGAGGGCTCCTCAGTCCTTCCTGTTAGTGAATAAGGGGACATCTATGATAGTGAGTATCTATTCTGGAGAAGAGACTTGGGGGGGGGGGGTTGCTGGGAGCCCCGGGAAGTGGAGATGCTCTAGAGAACACAGGCTTGACTCTTTTTGTAAAGGAATGGAGGGAGGATGCCGGGCTGCCCTGGAGAAGTAGGGTTTGCATCTTTTTGTTGGAGTTGGAAGGGTGGGTGGAATGGGGATGCCTACAGTGTAGCAAGTGCCGCTGTTTTCATGGGACTGAAGAGAGGGAGGGAAGGATGGGATGGGGGTGGCCCCTCCAGGGCTGTCTGGTGGAGGGGGAGGAAAAGAAAATGGGTGGGATGGGGCTGCTTCAGAGGGGGTTTGAGTTTACTTGGAAGGGTGGTGAGAAGGCCTTTCCTTTACAGTGGGAGTGAAAGAGGAGATCTTTCCTGCTAACCAGCCTTGCAACTTTGAGCCGATTAACACAGATTCTAAAAACTGGACTTAAATTACTCATTGGCTCCTCCCGCTTCTCTCTGGTCTTAAGGAAGATGACACAACATAAAGAGGGTAATGAAACAAACCAAACAAACCAATCCGAACAAATTTAAATGCACATTCCTGAAAACAACAGTGGTGTTGGTCATTGTGCTGTTAGTTCTCTAGGTACTACAATCCAGTTATCCATATCCACCTCATCTTTGCTTTATGGTTCAACTATTTATTGAAACTTACAAATACAAAAATAAAAATACTGCCGTACATTTTGCCTCATACAATGGAACGGTCACAAACGGTATCAAGTTATACAGCATTCAGCAAAACATTTTCAGTTTTTCCCCTCACCCCCCAACCTCCCCTCTTTCTTTACCTCCCTCCCCCCCCCAACCCACTCCTTCACATCTGTGATTCTTGGGGTGGCATCAACTTAACAGCCCCCTACTCCTTATTGAAGAACACAAACATGTATAGCCAAATAATGTAATGTGGCCCCTAATCACCCACCCCCTTTCCCTTCCCTCCCCCCACATGTCTGCTATGAACTTCCCTCTGTCTTCCCATCCACCTTTAGTGCCAATATCCAGTGTATATAACCGTGCATCCATCGACAGTGTCACCCGCCTCAGATAGGTCTGTATACTGTCGCACCCCCTTCTGTCCTGGCGGCTGCCTAGAGGAGGGGACGTGCCTTAATATAGTCCAGAGCTGGGGCTTCTGGGGATTGTAGTTGTGGGTTCAAATAATATTGAGGCCCAAGAGTTTAAGGCAAACACAGGAATATTTATTTTTATTTTCCACCTTCCAAAAAGAGCCTTTAAAAGCTCAACGCATGGTACACAAATTAATTTAGGATTCTTTCTCCCAAAACCATGTTTTCCACAAAAGAAAAGACTTTTACATACAGCACCACACAGTAACAGTTTCTGTCAGGTTAAAACGTTTGTAGTTACTTCTCTTACAACTTTCAGCATTCAGAACCAAGCTTTAATTGCTTCCTTCAGCATTAAAGACATGTAGCTGTTTTCTTTTAAAGTTCCAGCCTTCAGCCTAAGGTTTTAGCTGCTTCACTCAGCATAAAGCACGTGTAGCTGTTTCCTTCTTTTAAAGGCAAACAGGATTCCTGAGCAATACTGACTTAAACAACGTCCAGCCTGTTTTGTTTTCTGCTTTACCAGGCAGTAAGATTCTAGGCCTTTCTCCTTTCAGTTAAGATCATTACAAAGTCTTATGACATAAAGAACAGTCCATTATAGAAGACTCGGACTCCTGGTCAGATTCATAACATTCAGTTTGCATTTCTTCAGCATCAGTGCTTTCCGTATCCTGGTTAATTCTCCCTGTACAAACTCAGGTTTAACCTCTTCCAGCAGCTCTAGTACTTTCCTCCAATAAGACTTCTCTTTGCACACAGGCTTCTTAGCAGGCACGTGAAGCCTCTTCTCTCATTAAGTGGCACAGTGCCTCTAACTGACTTAAATTACTTTTAGTCACAGATTTACTCACGTTCCCTTTTTGAGCTGGCAAATTTCCTATAGCTTCCTGGATTACTGCCAAAGTACCTTGCTCCTCGTCAGGACTTCTCTCAGTTATAAATCTCCTCCCTCTAGAGCCCAAAGCAGTTTCTCTGCAGCACTGGCTCCTCTCTGGGTTATGGCTTCTACCACTGAGAGCTCCACTGCATTCCTCAGCGTTCTCTGTGGTTAAACGTTTCCTGTGACTCGGCCTCACAGCTTCCTTCCTTCTGGAACCCTCTCTAGTGTTGTCCTTGGAAATACTCTTCTCTTCAGCTGCCCTGAAGGTCTTCCTTCCTTCAGACTTCCTCGAGTTTCTGCTTCCTTCTATTTCCCTGGTGGTTCTATTTGCTTCTATTCCCCTGCGTTTATATGAGTGTACCTGAACTAGGGTCCCGTGCTCCTCCCCCAGGTGGCTCTCATTAACTTTACTACTTGCTTCAGAGCTTGGGCGTGGCTTGTAACCAGGAGCTACGTGTGTTTTTTTCTGTTTAGCTTCAGCATGAGAGCTACAGCCTTCCTGCCTGTCTCTCTCCCTAAAGGTAAATGGGTGTTTTTCTCCTATTTCCATAGGCTCAGAAACACTTTCGCCATCACAATACGCATCTGCGAGGTCTTGTCCCCACTATAAAGGCTGCTATAAAATTGGGCAAAAATATCTCCAATGTCCTTATTGTCCCGCCACTCTATCCCATTCCTATCTTGTAGGACTGAAATGTACCTATGGCACAGGCTTTTCTTTAAACAATGCCCTAATAGTCTACCCGGTTTATCCCCATATTGATAGAGACGATATTTGTAATAGATCAGAGACTTCTTAGCCCTTTGATGTAGTATAGTATTCAAAGTAGCCTGAATGGCCAAAAAACACGCCCTATTTCCGTCTTTTGGGTTCCTATTAAATGCACCTCGATCCTGACATGCTTGTTTTTCTAAGCAAAGAATTCATGCTGCTATGTCCCTTCGATGCTTGGCAACATAGGAAATAATCTCTCCCCTTATAACTGCCTTGGATGCAGCCCAATAAAGCTCTGGGGTTGTGGCATGCACCACATTAAACAGACAATAGTCCTGCCAATGCTCCCAAAGAAATTTCCAAAACCCTTCCTCTTCATATAAATCAATTGGGAAGTGCCACAGGGCACGCCCCACCTGTATGTTCCCCCAAGAACAATCCACTCACACCAAAGCATGATCCGAAATTACCAAAGGTCCTATCCACGCTGTAGCGACCTGTTGGAAAAGAGGGTTGGACACATAAATCTCATCTATTCAGGCACTAGTATTGTGGACTCCAGATAAGTGAGTATAATCATGCTCTTGAGGATGAAGAGCCCTCCAAGCATCTAATAACTGCAATCGTCTCATAAATCGACCTAGATGATGCCGTGAGATTTATTGTCTAGCCCCACTAGGTACCCTGGATACATCCATACCAAGGTCCAGGACTCCGTTCCAATCCCCCCCCAAGCAACAAAGGATAATCAGGGGGCTCTTCAATTTGAGACACCAGAGCAGCAAAAAAGTGCGGATCTGGGACATTTGGGGCATAAACTGAACCCAAAATCACCGCCCTCCCCAGTAGTTCCCCCACTACCAGTACATACCATCCCTTAGGGTTCTGGACCTCTTGGAGGCATTGGAAATGTACTCCCTTCATGAAAAGCACTGCCACCCCTCCTTTTCGTCCTTCAGCTGAAACCACTTAAATCTGATCCACCTGTTTACCCTTTAACCTATTGAGATCCTCCACCGATTGATGAGTTTCTTGCAACATAATGATCTCGCCCTTATGTCTCCGAATGGCCCCCAGGATCTTCCTTCTCTTAATAGGGCTTGCCAATCCACATACGTTTCAGTTAATTATTCTCACCCCCATTCACCGGATATAGATATATTAGTCTGACCAGATGCAGATGATCACTAAAAATCCGGAGATACCCCAACCTGAGACCCCCGTGTTACTCCTAGCCTGTCAATGATCCTTCCTTGCATTGGACATAGGCACGCTCCTCTTCCTCTACCTTCTTGAACCTCCTTAGTGTCTATATGAACTATGTACTAAACCTTTATCAAATTTCCCTCTCCCCCCTCCCCCTCCCCCTCCCCATCCCCTTCTCTCCCGCCCTCCCTTCTCTCCCATCTCCCATCTCCCATCCCCCCTCCTCTATCCCTACCAACCATCTCACTGATGTCACTACAGATGTTAGAATCCCCAGCCACCCATTCACATCCCAGTAATGTTTCCGTACCCCTATACCTTGTCCAACTCACCCCGGTGATTAATTCCCCCCCCCCCCCACACAAAGCCCTATACCTACCCCCCTATGCCACTGGCCCATACCACTGACCCATGGTAACCAATACACCTACCCCTCTATGCTGACCCTCTAACACCCACATTCATGGGTCTTGAACAAGTAAATACAAAAACAGCCATAACTATAGTTCCTGTGTATTCTCCTCTAGGCATACCCTTAAGGGTGACGAGGGCGGTCCCTCCACTCTGAGTGAGTTGAAACTGCCCCTAATGGTCCACACAGCAAAAAATTATAAGCATAATCAAATGGGAGTTCCCACTGCAGTACTTTCATTCCAAGATGAATCATTTGGAACCTCAGAGCTTGTCCTATGTGCCTCAGGTCAGCTGCCGTGCATTAAGAACTGACTCTACTAAGGGAAGACCTGGCTGCCATGCATAAGGAGGTGACCCTACTGAGGGAGGAACTGGCTGCAATGAAGCACACCTCTTCTAGGATACAAACTGAACAATATCCACCACCGCTCCCACAAAGCATCAAACACCCCAGGAACAAGTGGATCACAGTGGGTTCTGGTAGATTGAGACCTGTAACACACAGACATCCTATACATCAAAAGATATCCCTGCATAATGCCTTCTCTTCCTTGGCTAATGAGGATGAGGAACTGATAGAGGAACTGGCTGCAATGAAGCGCACATCTTCTAAGATACCAACTAAACAAAGTCCACCACCACTCCCACAAAGAATGAAACACCCCAGGAACAAATGGGTCACAGTGGGTTCTGGTAGATTGCGACCTGTGACACAGAGGCATCCTATGCATCTTGAGATATCCCTGCATAATGCCTTCTCTGCCTTGGCGAATGAGGATGCCCAATCCAAAGAAACTGAAGGGCCCTTAAATGAGACAGACAATGCCCAATCTCCTGCTAAAGGACCAAATATAAAGAAAACCTCACCAAACAGCAAACTACTACTACTTGGTGATTCCATCATCAGAGGCACCAACTTGGGAACACAGTTCAAAGGAGAGAAGATAGTCAGGTGCCTCCCAGGCTCTTCAGCCAGCAAGAACACAAACCACATTGTTGAAGTACTTAGCACAGAACGTGAACACTCCAAACTTGATGTTGTTATCCACTTGGGCACAAATGACCTGGCTAGAAACAGTGCCTCTATAGTCCAAAAGGACTTCCAATCTCTGGGAAAGAAACTCAAGCTCACTGTTGCATTCTCAGAGGTTCTACCTGTTTATGGTAAGTGGGCAAAAAGGCTGCATCACATTAACAGCTTTAATACATGGCTCCTGGTGCAAACAAGAAGGATTCAGATTTATTGGTGACTGGGGTAACAGATGGAACAACAAGAGACTATACTGTGCTGATGGACTACATCTCTCTGTCGCAGGGAAAAGAATCCTAAGTGAAAAATTCAAGCAATATGTGGATATGCATTTAAATTAGAAAAAGGGGGTAACGGATGTAGAAGGTCAAGCTCTGGACGTCACCCCCTGCAAAAGCAGATTAAAATCAGAAACAGCCACACTTTTAAACCACACATCAAAAACAAGTGGGAAGATGCAAGCAGAACAAAATCAATGCTAAATACACACAAGCCAGGTAAATGCTGGAAAGCAATGAGCACAAATGCTCAAAGCTTAGCCAACAAAGTTCCGGACCTAGAAGCCCTAATGGTGGAAACGGATTTGGACATTGTGGCCATTACAGAAACATGGCTAAACGAATCGCATGATTGGGATATAGCTATAGCTGGCTATAATCTATTCAGAAGAGACAGAGAAAATGGAAGAGGAGGAGGAGTAGCCTTGTATGTCAAAAGCAATATTAAAGCTACTGAAATGCAGGGGGCATGAGGAAAAGAAGAAGCACTCTGGATTGTGTTGGAAAGAGGAGATGGCACTGTCATCCATACTGCTGTAGTCTACAGACCTCCAACACAAATTGAAGAGATAGATAACGAATTGATTATAGATATTGCCAAGATAGCCACAAAAGGGGAAGCAATCATATAGGGAGACTTTAATCTACCTGATGTGGATTCCTTCTGCAAATCTGGAAAGAAGCAAAAAAATCGTGGATGCTCTCCAAGATGCGTTACTTAGACAAATGGTGATGGAACCAACCAGGGAAAGCTCAACGCTGGATTTAGTGCTCACCAACAGTGATAGCGTGTCGAATGTCTGCGTGAGCGCCCCTGTGAGCAGCAGCGATCATCACACGGTGTGGTTTGAGATAAAAGCCATGGTACAAGCCGACTCACCTTGGTACCGAAGGCTCGGTTCCGATACTTCAGATCCGCAACTCTCGGTTCCTCCGATACCGTTAGAGTTGCCACCGGCTGGCCTTCATCCACCGGTATCAGATGCGGTACCGAAGTCGGTACCGATATCCACATTACCTTTGTTGTCGGTACCTTCCATGCTTCCCTCGTCAGGCTCGCTTCCCTTGATGCCGAGTTTGGAATCGATCCCTAGCATGGACGATCTGTTACCAACTGTCGCTGGTCCTGACCTGCAGTACCAGCGACTACCATCTAAGGATCCCATACTGCACCATTCAGGATCTTCTATTCCTATATACTTAGATAGATCCCTTGCTGCCAATGCTAGTTCTTCATCAGATCTAGCCTATCCAAGGGAAGTTCCCTCTGGGTATCCTTCTTTCCAGACTTTCCTCCTGGATATGGCAAAATCACTTGCCATTCCTATTCCTGGACAAGATCCTACACATGGGAAAACAGAATACCTCTCTGTTCCTAGCAAAGCAAAGGAGAACATAATGCTTCCTTTGCATCATTCCTTGCAGGATCTCCTTCTACGAATGTGGGAAGCTCCTTTAAAGGTATCCCCACCTTCTAGAGCAACTGATCTTCTATATCAGGTGCCCCCCTCTCCAGGGTTTCAAAGGACTCAACTTCCTCATCATTCCATTGTGGTAGAATCAGCAATGAGGCGAGTGAAGAGAAATAAAAAGCACTCTTCTTGTCCGCCAGGTCGTGAGTCTAAGACACTAGATGCCTTTGGATGTCAAACCTTCCAGACATCCATGCTTTCAGCAAGAATTCTCTCATATATTTTTTATATGGGTCTATCTCTTGAGGAGGTCACAAAGCAATTACATCTTTTGACTCCTTTTCTTCAAGAGCCCAGGTGTACAGACTATTCCTCACTGGTTAGTCATACTCAAAATATCTCTAGGTTTCTTACTTGTGCTACCCTAGACTCCTTTGAGTCTGTTAGCAGGACTTCTGCTATAGCTATAGGGGCACGACGTAGAGCCTGGCTTCAAGCCTCCAACTTGGACAAATGGGCACAAGAAAGACTGGGAAATACTCCTTGCACTGGAGAAAATCTCTTCAACAAGGAGTCTTTACTTCAGGTTACTCAGTTATCCACTGACTTTCCTTTTTCCAGAGGCTGTTCTACGCCTTCTTCTTTCCCAGTAGGTAGGAAATGTCCTACCAAACTTTCTTCCCCTAGGGGGAGAAGGTTTTACCCATCATCTGCCCATCATTCAGATGTTCCCAAACAGGGGAAACATCGCCCTGGTCTGAAGAATCCACAACCTCAACAGGGTCAACAAACCCAGCAGTCGCAGGGTTTCAAATAGATCATTGTCCCTTTTGGTTGGGGGTTAGGATAGCAGTCTGCTTCTTTTCACTTGAAGTATCTGCACTAATTTTTATCCTAACCTACCTAGATATCTCTTCATGAGACATCTTTCTCTAACTCTAAGGGGTATGTTTACTAAACTGGGCTAACGGTTAACCCGGGCTATCTGCCACTAGGTCCCATTTATTCAATGGGACCTAGTTGCAGATAGCCCGGGTTAACCGTTAGCCCGGTTTAGTAAACATACCCCTAAGAGTCTTTATGATGATCATGCCCATAATCAATAGATTTTCCTCTTCCTCTTGGAGGAAAGAGAGGTAGCAACTATCAATAGACAGTTGTTTCCCTGTACTGGCATGTATCATCTCATGTGTCCGAGACCTCCTCCATAGTCGGTCTCTTGCAACTCTGTCTTACCTCCCTCTTACTACAACATTTGCTTTGTAAGAGTGGCTCTTTAAACGGGTAAGCCCCTATGGTCCTCTACCTGTTCTACCTGGGGATTCTCCCTTCTGGAGTTGTCTCCCCCCCCCCCCCTTGTTACCTTACAGCAGCTCATCAGACAATAGGAAGTCCTACCATGTCTGTTGTTTCTTTTTCCCAGTCTAAAAAAGGAAGAGGGAAAAGAAATTTTCCATGCTGCCCTGATAGTTGCTGCAGATACAGCAATTCCTAGGGGTTAAGCCACTGGTTTTGTTCACTACACAACCAGGGTTTCCCCTCCACTAGCAATCCTCCTCGCCTCAGTGCTAAGTTCCAAACAGGTTATCAACCTCGTTTGGAAAACCCTATTATCACAGTCTGGTTGGTTAACTTCTATTCTTCGCCCCCTTGTCCTTGGCAGAATAGCTGGTTACCTGCTGGCTTTTCACAGTCAGTTTTTTCTTCTAACCAACCTGCAGCATGCTTTCTGCATCTCTACAGAGTAGCTTTGCACTATGGGCCCTTGCTAGAGAGCATTAGTATCTTGCCTAGTAGATAACCCCAGATGGTTAGGGGGGGTTCCCCCAGTCATGTTCATGTCTGGCAGGTATTCCCTACCCTTACCATCTCATCTTAAATCTCTTTTGAGGCATAAGCCTCAGGCCTTTTATTACGTGAAAACCTAAAGGAGGGCCAATTCCCTGGCTTGGCCCATATCTCCTTGGGTCTTCTCGTCAGAGGTAAATTTCTTCAATAGCAGCTAGAGGACGCCTAATACCCATCTTGCCCTCATAGGCGGGTCACTAGGGTATCTTCCTACAGAGGCGTCCTCTATCCATTCTCCATACTGCAATTCTGGAGATATCTGGACTTCCTGTCTGCAGACTGAAGTTATCCTCTGCAATTTTCACGTAGGCCATCCTGGTTATTCAAGAGCTCAAATTCTGCAAGGAATTCAGACTTCTTCTTGTCAGGGAGACCTCTCCTCTGACTCTGCCAGTCATAACCAGGAAAAGAGGGTTCTCTATGTCTCTATTCAAGCAGGTATCAACCTTCTTGCTGTCAGATAAATCTTTCTCTCTCCCTATATCCCTAGGGGGGATGAGGTTTTATGGACATCTGTCCATCCTTATACCTGGAGACATGTGTCTATATGCCTGTCTATTCATATAGGTATCTATAGATATATATATATATAGATAGATATATACTTATCTATATCTATCGGTGTGTCTTCTGCCCATACATATCTCTTATAGTTATATGCCTATATACCCTATAGGTGTATATATTTAAATATATATATATGTATATATATATTTATATATTTATATATACATATATATTTATAGATATAATGAGATATATTTTTAGATAGATCTATATCCATCTACTTATCTATCTGTCTGTCAGGTTCAGGTATCCCTACATTCCTATATGAGCCTGACAGATGGGCACTACCCCTATCAATGCTGTTCCAGCATACTTAGGGGGCTACAGCTATAACCAACCACTTCCTGTGGTAATTAACATATTTTTTCCTTACCATAACCTTTTCAGGTTAGGTACTCTTGAAGCTCTCCATGTACCTTTTTTCTTTCCTAATTGACCCCATTTAGGAAAGACATTGCGGAGCTTCAGTTGTTCTAAGCTTAAGCTTTCTTTAATAGTACCTTCTGCGTCTCCGCTGAAGCTCTACCTCTTATGCTATCCTAGTTTTCCCCTGGGGCTATTTCTCACCCTGAAGGGTTCTGACCTCCACTTGTTTTTTTTCTACTTATTACCTCTACTTCTCAGTGAGGTACCCCTTGAGCACATTCACTGGCTCTCCTATCAGATCCAGATGTAGCTCAGTGCACTTGTGCAATGCCAACAAGGGAGGCCCAGATTACAATATTTCATTACTAAATGCCCTCGATACAGGGTCTTCCCCTTTTGAAGCCCTGTTCTAACCAGCTGTTCCACAGCTCCTTTTCTATATTCAGCTCCTACCCTCCATCCCCAGGATGCCTGAGGTCCTGAGGAATAGCATGGCTCGTTCTAGACTTGCAACATGCTAAGACTCCCTCCGGGCATCTGAGCTTGGGAGTCCCCATATGTGAAGACTCATTCCTGCTTGTTCCTGGAGATAGCACAGTTACTTACCTGTAACAGGTGATCTCGGGGAACAGCAGGAATAAGTCTTCACAACCCACCCACCTCCCCTAGGAGTTGCATTTCTCTATCTCTATCTTTCCCTTCCTTGCTCTCTCTCTCTCTTTGTCTCAGCTTTAAAACTTAACTGAGGAGAGGCAGTTGGGAAGGCGGGAAGGCAGCACGCAGGTGTGTTGGGATGCTTCCAAAAGCTCTGATTGGACGCTGGAAAGCGTTTCTGCGCGGACTCCGTCGGTACCGACGTACCCATATGTGAAGACTTATTCCTGCTGTTCCCAGAGATCACCTGTTACAGGTAAGTAATTGTGCTTTCTCAGCAAATAGGGGTATCCTACATGGAGTGGTGGGTTCAGCCCTAAACAGGGACGTGGGGAGGGGTGGCGGAGCGGCAGGAGCACCTACTCCTGCCATCGTGCTGGGCAGACTAGATGGACCATGCTGGTCTTTATCTGCGTCATTTACTATGTTACTATGTTACTATATTATCCAGTCAACTATCACATCAGTTGGGTCTCAGTCAAAGTCCAATAACCCTACGGACTCCATTACTTTCCAAGCCCCCCCGCTAACAGGCGCATCCGATCTGCTTGTGAGATCCTCGATTGACTCCCACCAGCTCCAACAGCCTAGACTCCCCCAGATGCGGAGTGCTGCATAGAGTCCAAATATTGTTGTGCAGCTTCAAGGTTCTCAAACGTCCGCAGCCCTGAGGATAAAAAGAGTTTTAGTCTAGCAGGGTATAGGACTGCAAACTTCAATTGCATTGCTACTAGTCTCTGACATACCGTTGCATATGCCCTTCTCTTAGCGCTCAGTTCCATTCAATAGTCCTGAAAAGCCATGATTTTTATATTCCCACTTGTTATGTCGCCTTGAGCTCTCATCAACTTCAACACTTTTTCTTTTTGCAAGAAGTTCATAAAGCTAGCAATAACCACTCTAGGCCATAGAGAGCCCTCACACATAGGCCCAATCACCAGTGGCTTACATTCCTCACTCAGTCATGGATGAAACCAGCAAGGTTTCCATGTAGCCCCACAGTTCATTGTCTTTCACAGACTCTGGAATTCCCACAAAGCGAATATTCTTCCTTCTCCCACGATTCTCAAGGTCATCCAATTTCAGCACTTGTTTTATAAGCTGTGTTTTAAGGTATTTGAGTTCTGTGTCCATGTTACTTTGCATGTCTTCTACCTGAGATATTCTTCCCTCCGCTTCAGTCAGCCGTGAGCCCACTGCCTGAAATGCTTGGGCCAGTGAATCCAAACGGCTCACGATAGGATCAAAATGCCCCCCCCCCAGGGCCCCCACCACCGCCGCCGTTACCTCCTCTACCAGCACGGCCTGCCTTGGCGAGTTTGGCGGGGAGGGAGGGGTGTCGGCCATCTTGGTATGCCGAGTTGCCGCTTTTTCTCGATCCCTTCGGGCTGATTTCATATCACCCACATTGCATTTTTACTCCACAGGTTCACCGGGGGGTATACAAGTCAGTTCTTCTCTCCTTCTTCGGGTTGAATATTTTAAAATTCGTATCTGGGGCATGAAGAGCAGCTGGGGATTTAGGAGCGAGCGAGGATCCCGTCTATGCTAACATCACGTGACCACCCTCATCTTTGCTTTAAATATGTGTGCACCCTGAAATAGTTGCAGAAGTGTCACTTCAGCCTTTTTGACCGCCGGTCTGGCCCAGATTTAAGCATAGGCAACTTCCTAGGGCACCAGATTTTGAAAGCACAAAATACCTGGGCTTCACAGAAGTTCGATTCCCCTTGCTTTAGGATCGTGCTGTATGATCTCTGAGGGAGAAACGTTCTCTCCCTGTTGCTCTTCTGTTTTGCTTTTGGGCAGCAGCATCTTAAATCCGGCCTTGCCACCAGTTATTGGCATTTCAGAGTTTGCCCTGTTCTAGTGAAGCTTCTCTCCATGCCACCACCTGGTTTTGTCTTCCTCTGACGTTCTTTATGACAGACTTTAATACCTTAATGAAATGCTACTTAATATTGGGATTTCTACCCAATTTATACCCAGATATAGTGTATCTGGATTTTCAGAAAGCCTTTGACAAGGACTTATCGCAGACTCTTGGCGAAATTAAAAAGTCATGGGATAGGAGGCAGTGTACTATTGTGGATCAGGGACTGGTTAAAAGATAGAAAGCAGAGGGTAGGGCTGAATGGCCAATTTTCCCAATGAAGAAAGGTGAATAGTGGAGTACCGCAAGGATCTGTGTTGGGTCCGTTGCTTTTTAACATATTCATAAATAACCTGGAAATGTAACGAGTGAGGTAATCAAATGTGAGGATGACACAAAATTATTCAAAGTTGTTAAAACCCAGGAGGATTGTGAAAAATTGCAAGAGGACCTTGATAAATTGGAAGACTGGGCATCCAAATGGCAGATGAAATTTAATGTAGACAAGTGCAAAGTTATGCACCTAGGAAAGAACAACCCAAACTATGTAATCATAGTTCATTAGGAATCACCAACCAGAACATTTTTTTTTAGGCGTCATCATGGATACCCTCCACCCAGTATGCAGCGGCAGCCAAGAAAGCAAATAGAATGCTAGGAATCATAAGGAAAGGAATGGAGAATAAAACCAAGGATATTATAATGCCTCTGTATTGTTCCATGGTGCGACTGCACTTTGAATATTATGTGTAATTCTGGTCGCCATATCTTAAAAAGGATATAGTGTTAGAAAAGGTACAGAGAAGAGCCACCAAATTAGTAAAGGGGATGGAAGGATACATCTATGAAGAGAGGCTAAAAAGGTTAGGGCTCTTCAACCTGGAAAAGAGACGGCTGAGGCGAGATATGATAGAGGTCTGTAAATTAATGAATGGAGTGAAATGGGTAAACGCCATCAAAATATAGAAAGACTAGGGGACATGCAATGAAGCTGCAGTGTAACCTATTTAAAGCAAACAAGAGAAAATATTTTTTTCTCTGAATGTGTAATCAAACTCTGGAATTTGCTACCAGAGGATGTAGTAAAAGCTATTAGTGTAGCCGGGTTTAAAAAAAGGTTCAGACAAATTCCTGAAGGAAAGAAAGGTCCATAAACCATTATTAAAGTGGACCTGGAAAATCCACTGTTTGCCCCAATAGAAGCATTGTGGAACCTGTGTCTTTTGGGGAAAACACTTGGTACTTGTGACCTGGATTGGCCACTGTTCGAAAGAGGATACTGGACTTGATTGAACTTGGTCTAATCCAGTATGGCATTTCTTATGTTTTTATCCATAGCCCATGCACCCATCACTTCGATAGCTCACAAAGCCAAGGCATTCAATAAGTGATTTTAACCAGTAAACAAAGCAAGTACAAAGCGGAGGAGTAGCCTAATGTTTAGAGCACTGGCTTGGTAACCAAGAGACTAGGATTTGACTCTCACTGGCACTCCTTGTGGCTTTGGGCAAGTCATTGAACCCTCCATTGCCTCGGAAGAAAGGCCTGGCAATCTATTTCCAGTCACACAGCCAAGAAAACCCAGGAGTTGCAGGGTCACCAGGAGTCAAGGTCACTGGAGTCAGCACTGTCTCAAAGGCTCACATTGCATTGCAAGTATCCACAGAGCTCCTCTTGTGAGAAAAGCCAGTGTGATGTCTTCAGATTTGCTTGTGTGCAGCTAATCTCTGACTCCCAAGGTAACATGGTAAATAAGGGCAGATAAAAACCAATTGGCATTTTCAGTCTGCCCGGTTCATACTTGCTTTGTTTACTGGTTAAAATTGCTTACTGTGTCTGTGACTGTGTGGATAAAATAACATATAAAACCCAGCAAGTAATTTTTCTGGAGCGGATGTGATCTTAACAGCACCAGTTCCCAAAAGAACGTCCCCTGAGTTTCCAACGCTGTTTTTGGTGCAAAGGGAGGAGTTGTGTGCACCTAAAGTTAGGGAGCTGACTATTTACCTATAAAAGAGTTTTGACAATTGCCTATCCTGTATTTATTTTTCAAATTTAGCAAATCCATGGCCTAGCAATTTACAAAAGCAAATAAACACACAGGCTTAGAACAAACCAGCTGCAAGACATATATAAAAACAAAAAGCTCCCATTAAACCTTATATGGTCAGGAATAAGGTTTGCTCATTCTCTGTGCAGGCAAATGTTATCTACATTATTCCAGAATATGCCTGCATAGTTCTGGAAGTTTCCTGAGCTGGTGAGCACAGCAGTACAAAGATGAACCACAGGCCTAATATTTAGCATAGTGTTTTACAAGGAAACTGTCCCTAAGATTATCTTGCCTGCATTATTCAGTTTCATTGAAATCTCTGCCACAGATACTAAGGCCCACCATTTCCTCTTCTCATTTTTCCTGTCTCCATCCCTACCCTGCCCTCGGCTCGCATCCTTGCAGGGCAAAACGGCATCCCTTCCCATCCTTTTTGGGTTTACATTCCTATACGGACTCAAAAGGAGAATGTGATGTCCTCCCCCCAGCCATCATTCTTCTTACCTACCCCTTGTGATTGCTTTGCCCGTAACAATCCCAGAACTTAAGATTCCCTTTTCCTTTTATGTCTTGAAGGAAACAGGCAAGTTGCATTCAGCTGGACTTCCAGAAAGCTCACGGCACATTGTGACATCATCAGGCATATTGTGATGTCATCAAGCATTTTGAAAACTGCCCTGCACTGAGCAGAAGTCACGATCATATGCAAAGGAGGAAACTAAGTATCCTACAATGTTCACACATTTCACTCATAGTTACTTGCTGACTTTTGTACCCAGAGACTAAGGCTCCTGATGGCCCATAGTTGTGCGGCTGCAAAATCTGGCTGTACTACAGGATTGGCTGGTTTCCACAAAGAGTGAGAGGCAAGACAGGACAGTGAAGTGGTGACTGATCAGTGATGAGTTGTAATATGTGTTGTTTTTTTTACTTAGCTCTCGTCTTTTTCAGTGGTGTGTATGTGTGTTTCAGAATTGCCAAGTTATCCAGTTCCAGGAGTGAGATTTTTTTTTTGCCAGTTCTGGTTTTAAATTTGCCTGTTCTGGTTTTAAATTTGCCTCTCAATGTAGTATGGGATTCGTAGTTCCTGATTTTAATTATTGGAATCAGTGCTGTAGGTCTCATAATGCATCAAAATGAGATTTTCAGAAATCCAGGACTGACTTAAAATCTCACTCCTGGAACTGGGTAACTTGGCAATTCTGATGTAACTTGGTGAGTCACATTCAGGTACAGTAGGATATTTTTCTGGTCTCAGAGGTCTTGTACTTGAGGCAATAGAGAGTTAAGTGATTTGCCCAAGATCGCAAGGAGCGGCAGTGATATTTGGATTCTGGCTTCCCTGGTTCCCTGGTTCCCAGTCCCCTGTCCCCTCTCCCCCTCCCCGTTTGCCATATTGCTCAAGCTGGAAGTTAGAGAAGGTGAAGGGCTGCTCCCAGGGCCGGCCCGTCCATTGAGCGAGAATGTATTTTGCACAGGGCCCCGCGTTTCAGGGGGCCCCGCGCAAAAAACATTCTGATCCTAAAGTAAAATTTTAAAAAAAAAATGTCTTCTCCCGCTGCCGGGGCCGCCGCGGCAGAATTGAGTGTGCTGCGGGGCCCCCCCTGCCCAGCAGAGCCTGCCCTCCCCCGTATCACCTCTCTCTTCGTAGCTGCAATCAGACGCGCCGGCTTTCAGAGCGCGAGGGGAGAGTTTCTCCCTCGCTGCTCTGTTAAGCCCGCGGGCTTAACAGAGCCGCGAAAGGGAAACTAGTCCCTTCGCGCTCTGAAAGCCGGCGCGTGTGACTGCAGCTACGAAGAGAGAGGTGATACGGGGGAGGGCAGGCGGGGCCCCGCAGTGTAGCAGCAGCGGCACACTCGATTCTGCCGCGGCGGCCCCGGCAGCGGGAGAAGACAGCTTTTTTTTTTTAACTTTTCTCTGGGCTGGGCTGGGGGGGGATTAGGAGTGGTGATGGGCTGGGGGTAGGAGTGGTGATGGGCTATGGAGGGGTTATGGGGGGGTTAGGAGTGGTGATGGGCTATGGGGGAGCTAAGTCTTTATATGGGCTGATGCGATTAGGACTGGAAGTGGGTTGATGGGGGGTTAGGACTGGTAATGGGCTATGGGGGGGCTTAAACTAAAAATTGGGTGATGGGGGATTAGGACTGGAAATGGGCTGGTGGGATTAGGACTGGGAGTGGGCTGATGGGGAGGTTAGGACTGGTAATGGGGTATGGGGGGGCTTAAACTGAAAATTGGGTGATGGGGATTAGGACTGGGAGTGGGCTATGGGGGGCTAGGACTGGTAATGGGTTGGGGGGTTGCTAGGACTGGAAATGGGCTGGGGGGATTAAGACTGGAGGTGGGCTGATGGGGTTAGGACTGGTAATGGGCTGTGGGCTGTTGGGGGGGGTTAGGACTGGTAATGGGCTATGGGGGGGCTAGGACTGGAAATGGGCTGATGGGGTTAACACTGGAAGTGGGCTGATGGGGTTAAGACTGGTAATGGGTTATGGGGGGGTTAGGACTGATAATGGGCTATGGGGGGGCTAGGACAGGAAATGGGCTGATGGGGAGGGGTTAGGACTTGAGGTGGGCTGATGGGGTTAGGACAGGTAATGGGCTGTGGGCTGATGGGGGGGTTAGGACTGGCAATGGGCTATGGGGGGCTGACTGGAAGTGGGCTGATGGGGGGTTAGGACTGGAAGTGGGTTGATGGGGGGGCTAGGACTGGTATTGGGTTGGGGGGTTGCTAGGACTGGAAATGGGCTGATGGGGGGCTAGGACTGGAAATGGGCTGATGGGGGTTAGGACTGGAAGTGGGTTGATGGGGGGGGGCTAGGACTGGTATTGGGTTGGGGGGTTGCTAGGACTGGAAATGGGCTGATGGGGGGCTAGGACTGGAAATGGGCTGATGCAGGGACTAGAAGGGAATGGTGGCTGGGTGAGACTGGAACTAGAAGGGAGCTGATGTTGGGGGAGGATTAGAATGGTATGGGGCTGGGAGAGTAAAATGGAGAGGGGAAAAATATTTTGTGTGGGAGGGATAAAAAATCTACAATTGGCCGGGTATTGGGAGAGTAAGTGGGGATTGAGGATGGAGGGGTAAAATTTGAGTGGATGAAATAGGAATGAGGAAAGAGCAAAAGGAGAAAGATTAGTATGTTAAAGCAGATGTAGAGAGAGAGAATGGAAAAAAAAACTAGAAGAGAGAAGAAAGGACAAATGGACAGCAGATGATGGAGAGTTAGCAGAAAACATGAAGAAACCAGAAGAAAGTGGCTGGAGCAATTGCAACTGAAAAAAAATGCACAAAAGGTAGAAAGATATCTCTTTATTTTGAATTTATTACCTGGAATATGAAAGCTCTGGGAAATGTGCATCATTAACGTCTGCGCTTTGTTTGGTACAAGAGGAAATTAATTTATAGTTTTATTTCTACAGTGTTGTTGTACATTCCAAGTTTGGCTTTTGGGGTTCCCAGTTTAATTATTGCCTTCCTGTTTCTAAATTGTGATTCCTTGTTTGGTGATGGTCTATGTTCTGCATGTGTAACTGAGCTGAGGTATTCTGTTTATGTAATTCCTATTAGACATTGCCACTTGTTCTCTTTCCCCAGTAGGTCATGTATTGTTCTCTGAAATGTATTGGTTTAATATTTGCAGTGTTGCCTTTTGATAGGTAGGGTATGGTGCTTTGTGAGTCCTGGTAGTGCTGTTAGGATACGGCGGGTTTGCTATGGGTTCTAAATGGGCAGTGTTTGTAGTAGTTCCTAATGTGCCTGGCGGTTGGCACTGGATTATAGTAATGTAGAAATCTTTTAGTCTGTCTTTATCCATACACTCATTAAGAGACATGTTTACTAAAAGTTAGTGTATGTTAGCATTATGCAAATATTTATGCAAATAAGGCCACTTATGCAAATGAGGCCCCGCACCGAGTCTCCGCACATGGCCCCGCACCCCCCTTGGGCCGCCCCTGGCTGCTCCTCCTTTGCTACCCAAGGCCACACTTTCAAAATCATGGTTCAAAGCACAAATCAGGCAATGGGTGGTAGAGGAAGACAAGAAGACAACAGGGCACCACTTCTGGTCCTCTTAGTGCCAGCCTATTCAGAACAGGAAGGGGGATTGGTGGGGGAGTTTTGAGGAGGGGGGATGTGTGTATCATATATACGTGTATTTCAGCACTTCAAAAGGAGACATGAGAGAGCAAAAGAGGTGGGGAGAGGAAAGGGGAAGAAGAAAGGAAAGTCAAGAGAAGACAAAGAAAGGGAGAGGCTCCATTTTTCATCGAGGTGTCCTCAACCGGCATTCATCCATTTTTTCACCCAGGGGCCTCTCCGGACACCAAAAGGCACCAATACATCCCCTCAGACACATTGTCCCCGGTGCCACTCACCTCCTGAGGAGTGGCCTTCCATGACTTCGTCAGCCATATGGCCAGATCCCTCTTGGTGCTAACTGAGGCGGAGGAAGACCCGTGCACTGAGGAATTGGAGATTTTTCAGTATGAGTCTCCGCCCAAAGAAATCCTCATGGTACTTGTACAGCTGATCCTCGAAAGGCTCTTTCTTCGGATGTGGGAAATGCTGGCATCGGTGCCGGTACCTTAACGCCATGTACCGCGTCCAGAAGGGCCCAGGGTTCCACAAATCCCAGCTCTTGCATAATCCATGGTTGTCAAGTCAAACCATGCAGAAACTCAAGAGCCAGACCTACTCCTTGGTTCCTCCTGGGAGGAAAGACAAGAGCTCTCGATGCCATTGGGTGCAAGTGCTAAAAAGGCTCAATGCTTGGGTGCCGGATCCAGGCCTATGAACTTTACATGTGTATGTACCTGAAGGCTCTGGCCCAAGAACCGTCAGGGTTTGCAGCGGGCCTCATCGGGGCACCCCTCCAATGGTTCCAGGCCTGTCCTGGGGGCTCAAAGACTGTTCCAAGTTCCTCTTCTGGGCAGCCTACGATGGCTGTGAGTCAGCGAGTTGGGTAGTCACAACCGGCATCAGGGCTCGGCGCCAAGCCTGGCTACAATCCTCCGACCTTGAGCAGTGGGTTCAAGACAAGCTGTTCAATGTCCCCTGCAGCGGGGAGAAACTGTTCGGCAAACCCATGACTGACAAAGTGGCTGAGCTCAAGGCTAACGTAGTGACCTGCCAGAGGCTCTCTAAGAAAACCTCATCCTATCCCCACAAAAAGCCATTGGGGAAGAGACCCCTTTTCCTGAGAAAGAAGGGGTCCTTTGGGCAGAGTCACCAATATCAGCCCTTCTCAGGCCAGCAGCAGCAGCAGGCTTCTCATCCCAGAAGGCAAGGGCACATGGCTCAGAAGATAAAAGCACCTAAACTCCAGACCCCAGCTCCCACCCAGCCTGAGGGGTGCTTTTGACTCCCAGAGCAGGGCCTCCCCTCCCCCAGGAGACCTTCATCAGCCCACAGGGGGGGAACCTGATGCCCTTTGCCCACTGATGGGCTACAATCACCTTGGACCAATGGGTACTGCAGGTGGTCAGGGAAGGATACCTTCTCCACCTACAGCAGAACCCATCCAGTTTCTTTCCCGGAGAGCCAATGCAACCTCTCCTTCACCAGACCCTGTTGCTCTCAGGTCTTCTCAGGGACAATGCAGTACAGCCTGTACCCAACTTCCTATGAGGCTTCTACTCCAGGTACTTCCTTGTCCCAAAGAGGACTGTGGGTCTCAGGCCCATCCTAGACCTGTGAAATTTAAACAAGTTTCTAGTGAGAGAGAAGTTCAATATGCTCTCCCTTGGAACATTGCTGCCTTACCTCAGCCAGGGAGACTGGCTGTACTCCTTGGACCTTAAGGATGCTTACACACATCCTAATCCACCCCTTCCACAGGCAGTACCTAAGGTACCTAAGGTTCATGGTAGGAGGAGAACACTACCAGTACAAGATGCTACCCTTCGGCCTTGCATTCTCACCAAGGGTCTTCACTAAATTCCTAGCAGTAGTGGCTGCAAGGGGCCCTTGGCTTCCCCTACCTGGAAGACTCGCTAATCAGAGACAGCACAGCTGCAGAGGCCAGTCAGGCTGCAGGATGTGCAGCCCTCCTGCTGCAGCACTTGAGATTCATCATCAACTACCTCAAATCTCATCTCTCTCCAGTCCAAAGACTGGAGTTCATAGGTGCTCAACTTGACACATCAAAGGCCAAGGCCACCCCCCCCCCCCCCCCAGGAAGAGGGCAAAACACCTCAGACAGCTAGTGGTGAAAGTTCCAGCTCGTCTTCTCCTCCGCCTGCTGGGCCATATGGCCTCAAAGGTCAATATGATCCCGCTAGCCTGCTTACACATGTGGGCAACTCAATGGCACCTCTGCTTGCAGTGGACGCAAGCCACAGGCAGACTGCGGGACAAGATAAGGGCAACCCGCCAGCTGGCAGACTCTCTTGGCTGGTGGCAACTTCTCTGCCAACTACTAGCAGGGATGCCCTTCCAGGCACCCGCGCCCCAGAGGATCCTGACCATAGATGCCTCCCTCCTAGATTGGGGGCAGCTGGTCCCAGGTGGAATCTCTGCTTCAGATCAAGCTCCTGGAGCTCAGGGTGATCTCCCTAGCCCTACAGGCGTTTCTCCACTGCCTGCGACACCAGTCCATACTGATTCAGACAGACAAGAAAGTCGCCATGTTTTACATCAACAAGCAGGGGGGCACGGGGTCGTACTCCCTATGCCAGGAAGCGGTGACCCTCCTTTCCTTTGCCATGCGTAACAATATGCTCCTGCAGGCGGTTCACTTCCCAGGCCAGGACAACCTCCTAGGCTGAGCAGGGTTCTCTGTCCACACGAGTGGCACCTGGACCCCAAGGTGGCTGCTTGGCTCTTCCACAGCTGGGGCAGGCCTGTGATGGACCTATTTGCCACCCCAGACAACACCCAGATGCCCCACTTCTGCTTGCAGCAACCACACCCAGAGGGGGTGGCAGCGGATGCCTTCCTGATCTCGTGGACAGAAGGACTTCTCTATGCGTTTCCACTGATCCCTCTGGTTGCCAAGACCCTCTTCAAGGTCCAGCGTGACGGGGCATCTCTAATACTAATCGCCCCCAGATGGCCCAGGCAGCCCTGTTTCCCACTCCTGCTCTCTCTCTTGGCAACACTCCCGATCCTACTGGGCCATGCCCGACCTCCTGTGCCAGGAAGGGGGCTCCTTCCTGCACCCCAATCTGGGGTCTCTAATGCTAATAGTTTGGTTGCTAAAAGGATAGCACTGGCCCCTTTCAACCTCCCAAAGGAGGTCCTGCTGGCCTCTTGAAAGTCCTCCACCAGGAGAGCTTATGCCTTTAAATGGCGAAGATTCTCAGTGTGGTGTGCTGAGAGATGGGAGAACCCATTCTCCTGCCAGGTGCAATTAGTGCTCCAGTACCTACTGCACCTGTCACACACTAGGCTAAAGTCCATCTCAGTGAGAGTACACCTGCGTGTGATAGCTGCACACCACCACCCTATCGAGGGAAAACCCCCACTGGTCTCTTGGTTCCTTCGGGCCTCCTGTTTTCTAAGCCCCCTGTCCACCCTCCGGTGGCACAGTGGGACCTCAATGTGGTGCTCTTACAGCTCACTAGACTACCATTTGAGCTGCTAGCTACTTGTTATCTGCGGTATTTTTCATGGAAGGTTGCCTTCCTGGTGGCCCTCACATTCGCTCAGAGAGTAAGCGAATTTCAGACCCTGGTGGTGGAGCCACCATATACAAGATTCTACAAGAACAGGGGGGTACTCTGCACCCACCCCAAATTCCTCCCAAAGGTGGTATCTCCTTTCTACCTCAACCAGGAGGCGATCCTTCCCACCTTTTTCCCATGGCCTCATGCCAGTCCTGAAGAAATAGTACTCCATACACTGGATTGCAAACAGGCCCTGTCCTTCTACCTACAGTGGACGCAAGGCCATCGCAGAGCTCCTCAACTGTTCATTTCTTATGGACTTCAGCAGACCGGGGCTTGATTTGCAGACTGTATTACCCTCATCTATGAGCGAGCTGGTCTCTCTCTGGAACACTGGATCACAGCACATTGCGTGAGAGCAGTGGCCACATCAGTGGCAAACCTGCGTCAGTGCTGTTGATGGAGATCTGTAAGGCTGCCATATGGTCTTCAATTCACATGTTCGCAGCTCACTACTGCCTGGAGATAGTCCTATTGGGACAGTGCCTTCGGCCAGGTGGTACTCCGTAATCTTTTTGGGGTGTAGGCAATTCCTGTCCTCCAACCTTTGTATGTTCAGGCTACTGGAGTGATGGGGCCGCTGTTGCAGAGTCTCTCAGTTGTGGACTCATCTTATGCAACTCACAGCTACCCGACTTGGTCGCGCTGGTGCTTAATGGTTCGGTCCTCGGCAGCCTGGAGCTAGGGAGTCTCATATGTGAGGACTGACTTCTTGTTCCTGAAGAAAAGGTAGTTACTCACCTGTAATAGGTATTCTCCAGGGACAGCAGGAATCAGTCTTCATCACCCTCCCTCCTCCCCTAGGAGTTGCCTCTCTATCTTGTTTTAGTTTTTTACTACCATCCTAGCTATGTCAACTGACTTGGGCGGGAAGGGGACCCATATGTGTGGTAGCATATCCCAAAGGCTTTCTTTGAAGGATGGGGAAATTCATCCACGTGTGTTCCATCGGTATCGACATCACCCATATGTGAGGACTGATTCCTGCTGTCCCTGGAGAACACCTGTTACAGGTGAGTAACTACACTTTGCCTGAGGAGTCTGCAAAAGGAGTGTCTGGCCTTAGTTTAGTTTATCATTTTTTTCTTTGAATTTTGTTCCTTTTATTTTTAACAAAAAAAAAGAAATACAAAGACAGTTTTCAGTTTCACTATATCTTGACAGAGAGTTGACGAGATTGGCGGTTTCACTCTGTGCTACAGGCAGGCCCCAGAAGTTGCCACGCTGCGGTTGCTCCTCTCTCCTCCCTCCCGTTACTTCCTGAAGGCCTGAGGTCAGGTCGACAATGCAGCAGTGCATCCTTTCAACACTCTCCACAACTGTGAGTACAGTATTGCCAAGATTGCGATGCCACGACAGTCGATTCTCAAGGGGAGAGCTTGAAGCCTGTTTTCCTGCCATTTGTATTATCTCCCGATGCGTGCATGCCTGTGAGCAGACATGTCCAACAACACACCACATTATCTGGGATGTGGTAAGCGGCACCGGAAGCTGGTGGACCGCATGTGCGCTGTCTGCGCAGCAGATCCCAGCCAGCCATCAAGGCCAGCAGCTGGAGATGCATTGCCCACACACACAGCCTTGATGACGCCGCCTGCGCTTCTGTGCCCTTGGGACCTCTGCGAGCACAGGAACTGACAAGCCCCATTGCGGGGGACAATATCTTCTCACCGGACTTCCTCCTGCAGTGAGGGACGACCCGAGTGAGTTTCAAGCCACGCCTCGCAGCGTGTCAAGAGAAGCAGCAGAGTTTGCCACATTTTTTAAGTGACCTATCAAAACAGCCAGATCCTAAAACAGAGTAATCTTCCACAAAAAGAGATTTTTTTTGTCAGACAGTGTCTATGTGAGGGGTTAGCCTCTACAAAGGACTTTTGTTTTAGTGCCGTCAAGTCAGTGCTGACTCCTGGCAACCCAGCTGGGTTTTCTTGGCAATGTATCACTGGAAGTAGATTGCCGGGCCTTTTCTTCTGAGGCAGTGGGACTCAAACCCTTGATCTTCTGGGCATGAGGCAGTTACTCTAACCACTAGGCTCCTTCCCCAGTCCAGGTCCATTTTAATCACATTTGCAGTAAAAACAAAAGTAACAGCTGTATTTTTAAAAAAATCCAGAGACACATATTTGAACCACCAACAAGCTCCAAAACTTGGTGAAGAGCGTATGAACGGCATCATCAGTGACACAGCACTGCATTTCGGGTCGAATTAAACTCTTGTAGACCCTGCATCAGGCAAACGTTCCCCATGACTCATCCAAACAGACCACTCGAGAGGTCATTACTTCAGTCTTCATTGTGGCAGGTAAGGCCGAGCCTTCGGGGTTGAAGGTGCATTTGACTCGAGCTCAGGTGGCGTCTGGGATGGAGTTGTCCATGGGGGCACTTTTAGACATCTGCAGGGTGGCGACATGGTCCTCCTTCTCCATGTTTGTGCGGCATTAATCGCTTGGATGTGCAACTGTGTGCGGTTCGGCACACTGGTGCTGTCTGCTGCATTGTCAACTCACCTGGAATTGGGAGTAGCTTTGGTACTGCCTGATGGTCTAGCTGGGCATTTTGGAAGGAGAAATTTTATTTACCGATAATTTCCTTTCCTGGAGCATAGCTAGACCAGTCCAGGACCAACCACGGTGGTGACTTGCAAGTTTGCCTGTATGGTCTCATGGCGTGAAGCCTGACTGCATCCTATGTTTTCTGTATATAGGTCCCCTATTAAGACTATCTATGACTGGGGATGGGGGCCCCTTTGGCGGACTCCGTAATGGTTCCATTGCTTGTTATGTAAATACTGAAGAGCGCCCTCGCTGTACTGGGTATGGTGCTAGTGGTGATGTCACAGCACTGTTCTAGTGTTTTCTCTGCCCCATATCTGCTGACTGGGGGAGATAACTCAATGATCTAGCAGGATTCCAGGAAAGGAAATGATTGGTAAATAAAATTTCCCCTTTCTTCCTCTTTCACCCCCCACCTCCCTCCTTCTCTTGTCCCCAACTTTCATTCTCCCTTCCCTGAAATCTCCTCTTCGCCTCCTCCCCTATACCCAAGATCACTCACAGAATTCTTAAAAAATTCAAAATAAATTATACAAAAACATACAAGCCAGGTTCGGAAAACTACTTTATTGTTATTATGCAAAACAACATTATGCAAACTCATACAAATGCAGATGTCTAGAACAGTCAATACCTTTTATACAGGCACATACGAGGCTCAGGAACTGTTGTGTAGATCAATCAGATAAAATAGCCAGATTTTTTTTTTTCGGGGGGGGGGGGGGGGGGGAATATTGTCCCTGTAGTGCAACTGTGTAAATAGTTTGAATCAAGCCCTTAAGCGTTGTTTATTTCTGCAGAGCCGTATTAAATTTCATCCTGATTGTCCAGTTAGTGACATATCAACTTCTCCAGCTTAAAAAGCCAGCCCTGAATGGATAATGATAAAATATAGTGCTACACACAAAAACACTGTTAAATTCAAAGGGATTTTCTTGGTGAATTTAAAGCTTCCTTCTCGAAGGGGGAGAGTCAGGCAGTGTACTGTAACCCACAATGCAGATGATACAACATTATTCAAAGTTCTTAAAATACAAGAGCATTGTGAAAAAGTGCAAGCGAATATTGAAAAATTAGGAGACTGGGCGTCCAAATGGCAGATGAAATTTAATGTGGACAAATAAATGCAAGGGAACTTAGGGAAAAACAACCCAAACTAGAGTTACACAATGCAAGGTTCCACATAGTGGTAATGAAGTAAAACACCCGATCGGCACGGATTGTAGAGGTGTCCATTCCAAGCGACTACTCTGAATCACGCCGAGAGGGAGAAAATCTTCAAGTACCGAGAAATGCAGTCAGGGACCAAGAAAAAGTGGCAGAAAAATACAGAGGGCCCAGTTTTCAGAGGCATTTACATGGGTAACTGCCCTAGTTACCCATGTAAACGCCATATCCGGGATTTTCGAAGGCCACCTATATGGGTAGTGCCCTTCGAAAATCCCAGCTAGGTCCCTAATGCGCCCAGATGCTAAGCGTTAGCATCGGGGCATGTTAGGGGCGTTCCAGAGCAGAATGGGGGTGGAGGAAAGGGCTAACTGGGTAGCAGCGATTTTCAATACTACCCGCTTAGTCCTCTGCGCCTTAAAGATAGGCGAAGATTTTCGAAAATGCTACCTGGCTAGCTTCTGTGGCTTACGGGGTGTGCGGAGAAATCCTGATTTTCAATGATGGGGCCGCATATGACCCCAACATTGAAAATCCGGGTTAAACAGAAAGGGGGCAGGCTATGCGCCGATGCAGTGCATAGCACCACCCAGTTGAAAATTGGGCCCAGAGTTATTTCCTATAGTGTTGGGTACCACAGGCCTAATTAAGAGGAATTTCCATAGAAACATGATGGCAGAAAAAGACCACATGGCCCATCTAGTCTGTCCTTCCATATCAACTACAATAACCCCCCATTTTCCCTTAAGAGATCTTCTGTGTTTGTCCCATACTTCTTTGAATTCAGATACTGTCCTCATCTCTACCACTTCCACTGGGAGACTATTCCACGGATACACTACTCTTTCCGTAAAGAAATATTTCCACATATTACACCTGAGTCTATCCCTTTTCGCCTTCATCCTATGTCCCCTCATAGCATAATCGAAAGAGGCTCTCGTGCATTTTTGCCACGGAGGAATTTAAATGTCTCTATCATATCTCCTTTATCCCGCTTTTCCTCTAACATATACATATTAAGATCTTTAAGTCTGTCCTCATATGCTTCATAACAAAGACCACTGCCCATTTTAGTAGCCACCCTCTGCACCAACTCCAGCCTGTTTATATCCTTTTGAAGGTGCAGTTTCCAGAATTGCATACAATACTCCAAATGAGGTTGCACCAAAGATTTTTACGGAGGCACTATCACCTCCTTTCTTCTGCTAGCCATTCCTCTCCATATGCACCCAAGCATCCTCCTAGCTTTTGCCGTCGCCCTTTCTACCTCTTTAACTGCTTTAAGATCATCAGAAACAATCACAACCAAGTCCCACTCTTCTTTTGTGGACAGAAAGAAGTACTTTGCCCCCTACACTATACCGTTCTCTTGGATTTTTGCAGCCCAAATGCATGACCCTGCAATTTTTAGCATTAAAAAATGGAGTGAAGGAGTAGCCTAATTGTTAGAGCACTGACTTGGTAACCAAGGACCAGGGTTTGATTCCCACTAGCACTCCTTGTGGCACTGGGCAAGTCACTTAACCCTCCACTGCATCAGAAAGTCCAAATTACCAAGTTTGATTGAAATGATAAAGCAATATAAAAATCCTGTTAAATACATAAATCTCAGTTGCCAAATTTTCAACCATTCTTCAAGCTTAGCTAGATCCCTCTTCGTGTTATCTACTTCTTCCTGTGTGTCTACTCTATTGCAGATTTTGGTGTCATCCACAAAGTGGAAAACCTTACCCGACAGCCCTTCTGCAACATCACTAACAAAGATGTTAAAAAGAATCAGACTAAGGACTTCACCCAATGGATTGTATAAAAATCAAATTGACTACATCTGTGGAAGTCAACGATGGAAAAGCTCTGTAACATCAACAAAGACAAAACCTGGAGCTGACTGTGGTACAGATCATCAACTACTAGTATGCAAACTCAAACTAAAGTTGAAAAAGAGCAAACCACTCATGAATGCACCAAAATATGACCTTGAGAATATACCACTGGAATTTAAAGACTGCCTGCAAAATCGATTTGCTGCTTTAGATACAAATGACAGAGCTCCGGAAGAGTTATGGAATGACATCAAGAAGGTTGTGATGGAAGAAAGCGAGAAGTCTCTCTACAAAAGGTTAAAAAGCAAAAACGGCCAAAATGGATGACGGAAGAAACTCTGAAAATTGCCCAGAAACGCAGAGAAGCTAAAGCCAAAGGAGAAAGAAAGACAATCGCAGAACTCAACAGAGATTTCCAACGTGCAGCAAGACAGGACAAGGAAAAGTACTACAATGACACTTGCAAGGAAATAGAAGCAGAAACTATTAGAGGAAGAACAAGATCGGCTTTCCTAAAGCTGCGAGAGTTAAAGAAAAAGTTCCAGCCTCGAATTGGAATGTTACAAGATGCTCAAGGTTCTATGTTGAATGATGCTGAGAAGATCAAGAAAAGGTGGAAGGAATATACAGAGTTTTTATATGATAAAGATCAAGTGGACCAACAGCCGTTTCAACCTATACCTTATGATCAGGAACCATTGGTGATGAAAGAAGAAGTTGAAGCAGCATTGAAAGCCTTATCAAAGAACAAAGCACCAGGCATTGATAGCATTCCCATAGAAGTATTGCAGCAATCTGATGCAGCTGTTACCGTACTTACAAGGCTCTGCCAAGAAATATGGAAGACAACATCATGGCCAACTGACTGGAAAAGATCTGTGTTTATACCAATACTAAAGAAAGGTGATCCAACTGACTGTGGAAATTATCGCACAATCGCTCTGATCCCACATGCCAGCAAGATTCTACTGAAGATTATTCAAAAGAGACTACAGCCATACCTAGAACAAGAACTACCTGAAGTGCAAGCAGGGTTCAGGAAAGGGCGAGGAACGAGAGACATCATTGCGGATGTGAGATGGATCCTTGAAAAGACTAAAGAATACCAAAAGGATATCTATTTGTGCTTTATCGACTATAGCAAGGCTTTTGACTGTGTAAACCATGAGAAACTCTGGGCCACATTAAGAAGCATGGGTATACCAGAACACCTGATTGTTCTCTTGCGTAATCTGTACATTGATCAAGAAGCAACAGTTCGAACGGAACAAGGAGAAACAGAATGGTTTAAAATAAGCAAAGGTGTAAGACAAGGCTGCATACTTTCCCCCTACCTGTTTAATTTATATGCAGAACAAATCATCAGAGAAGCAGGACTGTATGAAGACAACAGAGGTGTGAAGATTGGTGGAAGACTCATCAACAACCTTCGCTATGCTGATGATACCACATTACTGGCTGAAAGCGAAGATGATCTGAAACATTTGCTTCTCACAATCAAAGAACATAGTCTCAAAATGGGCCTGCACCTTAATGTAAAGAAGACAAAGATCATGACAACTGGCATAATCAACAGGTTCATCGTTGAAGGAGAAGAAATTGAAATTGTGAACAACTTTAACCTACTTGGATCAACTATCAATAAAGAAGCAACAAGCAGTCAAGAAATCAGACGACGCATTGCTCTTGGCAGAATGGCTATGAAAGACCTAGATAAGATTCTCAAGAGCAGAGATGTGTCTCTCCATACAAAGATTCGACTTGTTCAAGCCATGGTATTTTCAATAACATCATATGGATGTGAAAGCTGGACAGTGAAAAAGACAGACAGGAAGAAAATTGATGCCTTTGAATTATGGTGCTGGCGGCGAATACTGTGTATACCATGGACTGCCCGAAGAACAAACCAGTCGGTACTAGAGGAGATCAAACCTAAGCTTTCTTTAGAAGCTCAGATGACAAGACTTCGACTTTCATACTTCGGACACATCATGTGAAGAGAGAGATCATTAGAGAAAGACATCATGCTTGGCAAGATAGAAGGTCAACGCAAAAGAGGAAGGCCAGCAATGAGATGGATCGCTACAATAACAGCAGCTACGGGTACCAGTCTGTCATCAATGAGCCGCCTGACTGAAGACCGAACACAATTTAGGATAGCTATCCAGAGGGTCGCCATGAGTCGACTCCGACTCGACGGCACTTAACAACAACAAGGACAGATCCCTGAGGCACACCACTGGTAACATCCTTCTCCTCAGAGTGAGCTCCGTTTACCTGTACCCTTTGTTGCTTTACATTCAACCAGTTTCTAAGCCAAGCAGTAACTTTAGGGTCCATCCCTAGGGTGCTCAGTTTGTTTATAAGTCACCTGTGTGGAACTGAAATCTAAATACACCACATCTAGGGCTCTCCCTCGGTCCAACTCCCTGGTCACCCAGTCAAAGAAATCAATCAGATTTGTCTGACAAGACCTGCCTCTGCTGAATCCATGCTGCCTTGGATCCTGCAATCCATTGGACTCCAGAAACCTCACTATTCTCTCTTTTATTTATTTATTTATTATACCGCGCTCTTTAGAATCAGTGCGGTTTACATGTATACTAACAGGTACTTTTTATTCCCTTGTCCCCGAAGGGCTCACAATCTAAGTGTACCTGAGGCAATGGAGGGTTAAGTGGCTTGCCCAAGGCCACAAGGAGTGGCCATGGGACTAGAGATCCCAGTCCCTCTGGCCTGAAGTTGCTTGTCCCCATGCGGGAATTGAACCCCCGGCCTTCTGGCCTGAGGTAACCTGTCCCAACCACTGAGCCACTCCTCCCGTTAGCTGTGTTTCCAATAATTTACTCACCACAGAGGTTAGACTAACAGGCCTGTAGTTTTCACCCTCATCCTTACTTCCGCTTTTATGTAAAGGGATCACATGAGCCTTTCTCCAGTCCTCTGGGACCACCCCCGACTCCAAAGATGCATTGAAAAGGTCAGTCAGTGGAGCTGCTAGAACATCCCCATGTTCCTTCAGTATTCTCGGATGTATTTCAGCCGATCCCATCGCTTTGTCAACTTTTAGTTTAGCTAGTTCCTCACGAACACAGTCTTCTGAAAATCGTTCAAGATTCTCCTTCACCTCTTTTCCTGTTTGTGGGTGTTTTCTCTGATGTCCTGCTCCTGGTTCTTCATCTGAATACAGAACAGAAATATTTGTTAAGCAATTACGCTTTATCCTCATCAGCTTCTACATATTCGTCCCCTTCACCCTTGAGTCTGATAATACCACTTTTGCCCTTCCTCTTCTCACTAACCTTTGAATGGATTTTATCAGCCTTAGTCCTAATACTGAACCACACTATCTGGTGACCACTGGATGTGAGATGATCTCCCACTGTGACATCAGAAAAACGTTCCCCATTGATAAACATTACGTCCAGTATGGCCCCTTTGCGTGTGGGTTCTATTACCAGTTGCCATATTAGTTCTCCCTGTAGAGAATCTAGGATTTCCTTACTTCTAGATGACACCGCAGCAGGGATGTGCTAATCAACATCCGGCATATTGAAATCACCTATCAGTAGCACTTCTCCTTTTATGGCAATACTGCATATATCTTCTATTAAATCTCATCCACTTCTTCTCCCTGTGAAGGAGGTCTGTTTATCACTCCAGTGCAAATGGATTTCCCTTTCCCTCTTTCTAGTTTAACCCACAGTGCCTCCTCGCTCCCTTTTAAGCTCTGTAATTCTATAGCTTTAATATTATTGTTAACATATAGTGCCACTCCTCCTCCCCTTCTTTCTACCCTATCCTTCCTGAATAAAGTATAGCCCAGTATAATTACATCCCAATCGTGGCTGTCCGTGAACCATGTCCCTCCGTGAGGGAGGAGTAGCCTAGTGGTTGGGGCAAGGTACTTCAGGCCGGAAGGTCGGGGGTTCAAATCCCACTAGAGGACAGCAACCTTGGGCCGGAAGGACTGGGGTTTCTAGTCCCACAGATGCTCCTTGTGGTCTTGGGCAAGCCACTTAACCCTCCATTGCCCATGTTCCCTGTAAGTGTTAGTGTATGTGTCTCATATCCCCGCATGTTAAATGTATCCCCAATTGTGTTGTGACCGCTTTGATTGAAGGATAAGGCGGTATACAAAACTGTCAAAATAAATAAATGTCTCCGTAACTGCTACTAAATCCAAGTCAGCCTCTTCTATTAAGGCTGAAACTTCTGGGATCTCATTTCCCATGCTATGGACATTTATACACACTACTTTCCAGATGTTGCTCCTTCTACGAATATATGTATCCATTTCTACAGAGGTATTTAATCTTTTGCTTACCTGGGGGCTTTCTTCACCCATCCCCAACAAATCTAGTTTAAAGCCCTCTTCAGTAGGTTAGCCATTCTGCTGTAGAAGACACTTCGGCCCTTCCTGGAGAGATGGACGCCATCTCTGCTCTGCAGCCCTTTGAACATCATCCCAAACCAAAACTCTCTTGATGACACCATCCACGCAGCCATACATTCATCTCCAGGATGTGCGCTTCTCTGCCATGGCCTTTACTCTCAACAGAGAGGATTGAAGGGAACACTACTTGTATCTGCTTCGCCCTCTGTCCCAGAGCCATGAAGTCACTTTTGATATGTTTAGAGGGATACCTAGCAGTCATTTGTGCTGACATGGATGAGTAACATCAGATTAATAGTAGACTTGATGAGTCTCAGCAAACTCTCCGTAACATCTCAGATTTTGGCACCTGGCAGACAGCACAGCTCTCTGGACATCAGGTCTGCTTGGCAGTACCCCTCAGAAGAGAATCACCCACCACCGCTACACTTCGCTTCCTAGTGGTTAATGATTCTGCAACTTTGGGGTGCTTGAGCTCTGGTTCTTCCCTTTCCTGGGATGTTTTCACCTCCTCAACTTCTTCAAACCGAGAGCTGGAGGAGTTGGATTGCTGATTCCGTAGGCTCTGGTGACTCGTGTCCAACTCTTCCAAGCACACACTGATAAATTACCCATACATGTAACATTTATGAACTCCAGAGGGAGACTCTCTTTGGCATGATGCAAGTACTACTCCGAGCATTAGCAGTAAATTTGAGAGATTGAGATCATACTCTACGTACCTTAGCTTAAAAGAGAAGTTCATGATTGTCATGGTATGCACAAAACTTACCCATTTAGAGAAACTCTCCCAAAGGAATCACCACTCAGGAAAAGGTTCTGGGCATCATTTTGGATATACATTGAAACCCTCTGCCCAGTTTGCAGCCGCAGCCAAGAAAGCAAGTAGAATGCTAGAAATCATAAGGAAAGGAATAGAAAATTAAACCATGGATATTATAATACCTCTGTATTGCTCCATGATGCGACCGCACCTTGAATATTGTGCACAATTCTGGTTACCATATCTTAAAAAGGAATATAGCAGAATTGGAAAAGGTACAGAGAAGAGTGACCAAAATGGTAAAGGGGATGGAAGGATACCCCTATGAGGAAAAGCTTAAAAGGTTAGGGCTCTTTAACTTTGAAAAGAGACAGCTGAGGGGAGATATGATAGAGGTCTATAAAAATGAATGGAGTGGAATGGGTAAATGTAAATCAATTGTTTATGCCTTCAAAAAGTAGAAATACTAAGGGACACACAATGAAACTACAATGGGGCACATTTAAGACTAATAGTAGAAAATAATTTTTTTACTTAGCACGTAATCAAACCCTGGCATTCATTACCAGAGGATGTAGTAAAAGCTATTACTTTATGTCACTCCAGTCCAGTCCCAGAATTTCTGGGAATACAGGTTCTCCTGCAGCTTGGAGACTGAATAATGACAGAGTTGTGATGTCACCACTATAACCTCCTGGGCAACCGCCTCCTGGTTTCAGATATTCAGTCTCCAAGCAGCTAAAGGTTCTAAGAGCTTAAATCTGGCTCTAGAGAGGGGCAATTAAGCCTTTTATTTCTTCAAAATTAATTTTAATCTGTTTTAAAGAGTGCAATACAATTAAATTGTACTATACCTTTAAGAGCTGGCTCAGCCCTCCTCTTTCTCTATTGTGAAGGAAGTTACTTTACCGCTGTGGAGATCGCGGTATTTGAAGCTTGGTGAAAGCTCCCGATCCTACTTTTATTAGGAGAGGAGCAGTGGAAGAAAGAAAGGTATTTTTAAATACTAGCATGTTTAAAAGGTAAAGTTTTGGCTTTGAAGGAATTTCTAGCTCTGCGGGGAATGATTTGAACCGCCGTTTTTATTTGGTTAGCGACACTACCGGAACTTGTCAGATTCACATTATACTTGTGATCGGAAGCCCGGAAAGGGCAGAAAGACAAGTTTAAACATTTGCTTTGAGAAAAGTTTAAACATTTGTTTTGGAAACGCAGCAGCCATGAAGATTTGAGTGCTGCAAAGTTTACAACGACAGTTTAGAGTTTTAAGACTCTGTCGTTGAGGCGTGTGCATGAGACGCGTTTAACAACGGAGACACAGAAAAGCAGAGGCAGAGTTGAAAGTTAGTCCTAAAACGTTTTTATTTCTTCAATTTTTTATAATTATAGGTTGTTACTAAGCCTATTTATTAGCAATTATTTGTTTAAAAAAAAGAAAGTTGTTAGGAGATAGTGCTTATATCTGTGCCATTTTATTACAAGATGCCTACAAAAGCACAATGTTTGGTGTGTGGTTCTAGGAGAGGCATAGCTGTAGAATCTGGAGTTTGCAGATCTTGTGTTCAGGAGAATGCAGATCTTCAGAATGCTTTGGATGCCAATGCAGAAGCAGGTAAGCATTTTTCTCCATCAGCAGAGAATGCTGAATCTCCACCGCAGCTTTTACCTGAACCTGTTCCAGGTCCTCCTTCCAGACCAGATGTGCCTGTAATACCTGAAATACTTTCCTCAGGTATAACAGCATTATTTTCAAAGGAGTTTGTCTCACTACTTCAGAAAGCTTTTAAAGATGATCATAAATTTCCTGAAATGTCTATGGTATCTAATCTGGGGGAAAAGCGTTTAGCTGATCCCTTTAAAATGGACGAAGCTACACTACCTAGTAAAAGATCTAGGGTAGCGAAGAATTTTTCAATATCATCTCAAGAGATACATTCAGATCTGGATGATGATATTGAAGAAGAGTTGGAAGAGGGAGAACTGGTGGAAGAAGACCAGTCCAGAATTGTACGTGTTTTTCGTAGAAAAGAGTTACCTGCATTAATTGTGGAAACTCTTAAAACGTTGAATATACCGATGTTAGAGCCTGAGAAAAACTTAGATTTAGAAGATCCTTTGTTACAAGCGTTTAGAAAAACGCAGAAAGCCTTTCCAGTTCATAGGGTGGTAAAGGAAATGATTCAGCAAGAATGGAATGTTCCTGAAGCTGTATTAAGAGGATCTAGAATTATGGCTCGTTTATATCCTTTGCAAGAGAAAGATAGCGAACTATTTATTCCACCTAAAATTGATGCAGCAGTTTCCACTGTTACTAAGAGGACTACTATTCCAATAGAGAGCGGAGCAGCCTTGAAGGATAGTTACGATAGAAAAATAGATATGCTGTTGAAACAAATATTTGATATTAATGCCTTGTCTATTCAGGCATCCATTTGTGGAGCATGGGTGGCTAGGGCATGTTTGCGATGGTCACAAGGATTACATACTGGTATGGAGGGGACCTCTTCGGAGGACGCATCCAAGTTAGAGACTGGAGCAGCTTATTTAACAGACATTCATTATGATCTTATCAGAGCATTAGCAAAAGGCATGGGCTCAGTGGTTGCAGCAAGAAGGCATGTGTGGCTGCATACCTGGGCTGCAGATGCTTCTTCAAAAGCAAGGCTTTCTAAGCTTCCATTTAGGGGTAAGCTGCTTTTTGGAGAAGATTTGGAGAAGTTAGTAAAGGATTTGGGAGATTGTAAGGGTGGCAAGCTCCCTGAAGATAGACAAATGTTAGGGCGCACGATTCAAACCTATAGAGGTCAGTATAGGGATTTTCGGCATTTCCGTTCTCTTCGTTTTGGTCAAATGCAAAGAGGACGTCAGTATTATAGAAATCAGGGATTCCGAGGATTTCGTGGTGCAGGAAGGGGTTTTACAACCACTTCTTCCAGTGCTAGTGCAAGGAAAACACAATGAGATAAGGAATACCCAGGTCGATTTTATTCCAGTAGGAGGCAGACTCCACAAATTTTATTCCGCCTGGGTTCAAATCACATCAGATCAATGGGTATTGGAAATAATAGAAAAAGGATATGCTCTGGAATTTCAGCGTCTGCTCGTCGATTCGTTTGTTCAGTCTCCTTGCAGGACACGCGTCAAAAGTGCTGCAATAGGCGAGACCTTGCAGAAACCTTTGGATTTGGAAGCTATTGTACCGGTGCCATTAGATCAACAAGGTTACGGTCGATACTCAATATATTTTCTAGTTCCAAAAAAGGAGGGCTCCTTTCGGCTGGTATTGGATCTGCGAGGAGTGAATTGTTATCTTCGAATAACTCATTTTCGCATGGAAACGTTAAAATCTGTAATAATGGCGGTAAGAAAAGGGGAATTTCTTACGTCTCTAGATTTGACAGAGGCCTATCTTTATATTCCCATACGTCTAGAACACCAAAAGTATATAAGATTTGCCATTCCAATAGGACATTTTCAATTTCAAGCGTTGCCGTTCAGGCTGGCAACAGCTCCAAGAACATTTACCAAGGTAATGATAGTGGTAGCAGCCGCATTGAGAAGGGAAGGAATACTAGTTCATCCTTACCTGGACGATTGGTTAATACGAGCAAAGTCGAAAGAGGAAAGCAAGTTAGCAACAAGGAGAGTGGTGGAATTTTTACAAAGTTTAGGTTGGGTGGTGAATATGAGAAAAAGCAATTTGATACCATCTCAGGATCTAGAACATTTGGGTGCTCGATTCGAAACAAAGACAGGCAGAGTTTGCCTTCCCTGCTCTCGAGCGGTAGCACTTATAAATCTAGTTCAGAAATTTTTGAACAAAAAAGATCCCACGGCATGGCATTATCTGCAGTTACTAGGAACCATGGCAGCAACCTTGGAGTTAGTTCCGTGGGCGAGGGCTCATATGCGTCCCTTACAAAGAGCTTTATTAAGGAGGTGGTCGCATCAAAACAGTCCGCTATCAGAGATATTACCCTGTCTTCCGGAGATGCGTCAGGCGTTGCGTTTGTAGTTAAGACTGGAAGTATTACAGATAGGGATGCAGTTGGAGTCGCCAGTATGGATTCAACTTATGACAGATGCCAGTCTAATGGGCTGGGGAGCACATTCCGAAAGACAGTTTGCTCAAGGTCAGTGGACCAAACAGGAGAAGGCGTGGTCAATAAACAGATTAGAGTTGAGAGCGGTAACTTTAGCACTTCAGACATTTCACAGTCTCATTCAGGGGAAGGCTGTTCATGTCCTATCAGACAACGCGACTGCAGTAGCTTACATCAATCGCCAAGGGGGAACAGGCAGTGTGGCTCTGGAAGAAGAGGCAGAAGTCTTATTCCTCTGGGCCAAGAAAAACTTGGAAGCGCTATCGGCAAGCCATGTTGCGGGAGTAACCAATATGCAGGCCGATTTTTTGAGTCGAGTGAAGGTAGATCCTGGGGAGTGGAGTCTGCACTCCCAAGTATTTCAGTCAATAATAAAGCGATGGGGAACTCCGGTAATGGATATCATGGCAACATTCCAATCAGCAAAGGTCGATCGATTTTTCAGTCGAAGGCGGGAAAGGATGTCAGAGGGTCTAGATACATTAGTTCAGAGTTGGCCAGAAAGACAGCTGTTGTATGTCTTTCCTCCATGGGTGTTGATAAGTCGAGTTCTTCAAAGGGTAGAATCTCACAAAGGAAGAGTGATATTAGTAGCCCCGGATTGGCCGAGACGCCCATGGTATGCGGATCTAATGAGATTATTAATAGACTGTCCTTGGCGTTTGCCACTAAGGGAGGATCTATTAAGCCAGGGGCCACTACATGTGCCGCAAGTGGATCGATTTTCGCTTATGGCTTGGCTCTTGAAAGGGCAAGATTAAGGACCAGGGGTTACTCTTCAGCAGTAATTTCTACTTTGTTAAAATCAAGAAAGAGGTCTACTTCTTTAGCGTATATTCGTACATGGAGAATATTTGAAGGGTGGTGTAAGGACAGGTCGGTTGAGGCGTTAAAGGCTTCCATTTCTCAAATTCTTTCATTTTTGCAGGAAGGATTTGATAAAGGATTAGCTCCGTCATCTTTAAAGGTTCAGCTGGCAAGTTTAGCTTGCTATAGAGGAAAGATAAAGGGAGAGTCGATTGGGACACACCCTAATGTAAAACGATTTTTGAGAGCGGTTACATTATTAAGACCACCATGTAGACCACAAATTCCATCTTGGAACCTCCATTTAGTTTTGGAGGCTCTGGTAAAAGAACCTTTTGAACCATTGTCTCGAGCATCCTTAAAAGATCTTTCGCTCAAAGTATTGTTTTTGGTGGCTATTGCATCGGCTAGAAGGATTTCAGAATTACAAGCGTTATCTTGTAGAAAACCCCTTCTGATGTTTTTTAAAGAAAAGGTTGTTTTAAGACCAGTGCCGTCTTTTTTACCAAAAGTAGTATCGGCTTTTCATATAAATCAAGCAGTCTCATTGCCAGTGTTTGAAAGGAAGGATAACGGCAATCAACTAAATACGTTGTATTTTTTTGATATTCGTAGAGCACTGAAAATATTATTTGAAGAGAACAAAGGGTTTCCGTAAGATGGATAGGTTGTTTGTTCTTTTTGCGGGTCCAAAGAAAGGGCAGGTAGCTTCAAAGGCTTCTATGGCTAGGTGGCTCAAAGAGGCTATATCTTCGGCATACTTATTGAAAGGTAAGACGGTTTCAGATGGACTTAGGGCACATTCAACACGGGCGCAAGCTGCGTCCTGGGCTGAATACAGTTTGGTACCGCCTATAGAAATTTGTAAGGCGGCTACTTGGTCGTCAATTAGTTCTTTCATAAAGCATTATAGGATAGATGTGCAAGCGAAAAAGGATGCTTGTTTTGGGGCGGCAGTGCTTCAGGCTGGTTTGGCGGGACCCATCCATTAAATGTTACTGCTCAGGTATATCCCAGAAATTCCGGGACTGGACTGGAGTGACGTAAAGTAAGGTTAAATTAGACTTACCTGCTAATTGTTGTTACTTTAGGAACTCCAGTCCAGTCCCGCATCCCTCCCTTATAGGTTTTAGATTTAAGAAATGGCCTGAAGCATATAAATATGTTAATTACAGTGATCTGTTTCTATGCTAGTTACAGTAATCTGTTTCTACGTTATTAGTAAAATATTACTTCTTTATAGAGAGATAAGGGGGCAAGAGTTTAAAAAAAAAAAGAAATATATTTAATAATTTACTAAAACATATTAGAAATCTTAATGAAAAAAAATTATATAAGATAACTATAAATATGCTTAATTGTTGCTCTGCGAGTCTGCTTTGTCAATAGGAAAACTGAAACCAGGAGGCGGTTGCCCAGGAGGTTATAGTGGTGACATCACAACTCTGTCATTATTCAGTCTCCAAGCTGCAGGAGAACCTGTATTCCCAGAAATTCCGGGACTGGACTGGAGTTCCTAAAGTAACAACAATTAGCAGGTAAGTCTAATTTAACCTTAGTGTAGCTGGGTTCAAAATAGATTTGTATGAATTCCTGGATGAAAAGTCAATAAACCATTATTAAAGATGACTGGGGAAATCCACTACTTACCCCTGGGGCAAGCAGCATGGAATGTGTGTAACATTTGGGAACCTGACAGGTACTTGAGACCTGGATTGGCCACTGCTGGAAACAGGATACTGGGCTTGGTGGACCCATGATCTGACTCAGTATGGCATTTCGTATGTTCTTATGGAGATATATCCCCTATGGGAGAGGGAACATGAGTTCTGATAGTTGTGTCTGATGGTCACAGAGGAAGGACTTCATCTTTCATCGCTTGTCAGTCCAGTAAAGAAAAAGCTGAATTTCCCCTGCCTGCATGCAATCCCACGTGTGCATGGTATAAATAAAGATTTGCACCAGTATTTTCCATTGAGGGAAATGCCAGGGCAAAACCAGAACCCGTTTGCATTATAACACTCTGATCACTTTGTCCAGTGTGTTTGGAAAATATACTTTGAATTGCCCAATTAACACAGAACCCCAATGCCAGTTAAAGAGAACTGTATGCTCCTGGGGGCCTATGCTATCACTGGCTTAATGTGTTCCGTTTCCATTAAAACCATGAGAAATATCCACGTGTGAGTCACTAGAAATATTACCGAGTCATCCACTCCCTACCCTGAACACCGGCAGTCAGAGTTGACGAGGGGTGACATGAACAATCTCTCTTTATAATGAAACTAAAAACATGTAATAAAAAATTGTTTTGATTCTATTTTGGCCCTCATACTTGTGTCACAAGCACATTCGATAGAGAGAACTATAAATCTAGTTAATCTTTAGCCAAAAGGAACAACATTTTCAGCAGTTACTTCAAAGCACTACAGTGAGGCTTCTAGTTAGGGCTAGACAATTTGGCCATGCGTCACCATTATTGGCTGCAGCTCCTAGTCTCTTATCGCATTAAATGCAAAGTTTTATTACTTACTTACCATGTTCTACATTCTGACCAGCTTTCCTAGTTGGCTGATTATCTTGTTCCCTCTGACCTCAACTATAATTTGATTTCCTCTCAACTGTCTCTAATCACCGTTCCCCTCTTCCAGAGTAAATCTTGATTTCCTTATCGCTTCTCCGGGCCAGTCCAGGGAATGATAGGGTAGTCAATCCCCCTTAGCAGCTGAGGACTGATGACTTCAAGTTTTCTTGAGAGGTGAAGCCACTCCCCCTGAGGTCACCAGCCAGTCTTTCAGTCCTCAGCAGCTAAAGAGGATCGATTCTATTTTTTCTCCCTCTTGTTAGGTCCACTGTTTTATTTTATTAATTTATTTAGCAGGGTTGAGTTAGCTCTAGCAGAGCTGATTGTTTCATGAAGTCCTGAGGAGTTCCGTTTTTACTCACTATCAAACAGTGTCAGAGAGGCTTCGCGGAATTGTTCTCAGCGGTATAAGGTAGAGCCTGCCTTATATATCCGCATATTTCTCTCTGAACAGAGTGATCCTGGGGGCCCCAGTAATTCCTCTGTACTTAATAAAAAGAGCACTTCTGCATGTTCTGCTAGCAGTGGAACGAGATCGCAGGTCGGCTTAACCTTCCGGGTAAGCTTTGTATCTCTGGCTGTACAGCATTTTTTTCCTGTTGATTTATTTCCGGATCGCGTTTGTGTGCGCCCAGCGATTTAACTTCTCGGGGCCGTGGCACGGCAAGCAGAGGGGTTATCTTTATTTTTAAATGAGAGTAATTACCTGTTATGGCAGAGAAAATTGCCTCAGAGGCAGAAAAGCCGTTAGTTTCCGTGGAGCGAACGGGAAAAACGGCCATTTTAAGCGCAACGGCAATCTCAGCATCAGAGCAGCACCGGCCTGCTAAACGGAAGTCTAAGGCCGCCAAGAGCATTTCTCATAAGGAAAAACCTGCTCCTTCTCTTTCTGAGCTTCAGTCTGACGTTTGCTCAGTTTTTTCGCCAGATTTTATTTTGGCGATGCACAGAGCATTTTTAATTAAATCTTCTCAGCCTGCTTCTGTAGAACCCTTCAAAGTGCTGCTCCTATGGAAACCCTTCAGGGCACAGAGGTGCTTCAAATGGGTATTTCAGTGCCTGAGGATCCTGCAGAAGGTACTTCTCAGCAACCTGAGTTTTCTAGAGATCCTTTGGATCCATTTTCTCCTCAGCTTTCAGGACCATTGGGTCAGAGAGATTCAGAATTTCATTCAGAAGCAGGTTTGGATTTGGCTCAAGAGGAGCTAGAGGAGGGTGAGATTGCACCCGGTGATGATCCTAATATATTTCGCGTGTTTCGCAAAGAGGAGTTGGCTGCGCTAATTGCTCAGTCCTTATCTGCTTTACATTTATTGCTTCCTTCAGTTACACAGGAACCCTTGGAGGATCCATTATTGCAGGGTTTTAGAGCGGAACATCGCTGTTTTCCAATGCATAGAGTTATAAGACAGATGATTGAATCTGAATGGGAATGTCCAGAGGCTACGCTCCGTGGGAGCCGAGCCTTGGCTCGCCTTTATCCTATGCCGCAAGAGGAGAAGGAATTTTTGCGCATGCCAAAGGTGGATGCTATTATATCAGCAGTTACCAAGAAGACTACCATCCCGGTGGAAGTAGCGGCTGCGCTTAAAGACCTCCAAGATCGTAAATTAGAAATTCTTCTCAAACAGGCGTTTGATTCGAGCGCTTTAGCTTTACAGGCGGCTACTTGTGGGGCATATGTTTCCAGAGCATCCATTCGATGGCTGCAGGGAGATGCGTCAGCGGATGCAGCATCTGCACAGGTTTCTGAAGGTCCAAAATTGGAATCGGCCGCGGCTTATATGGCGGATGCTTTTTATGACTTGCTACGTATAGCTGCTAAGACTATGGCATCATTGGTGGCGGCTAGACGTTTTTTATGGTTGCGTAACTGGTCAGCGGATGTTTCATCTAAGTTACGGCTAAGTAAGTTGCCCTATAAAGGAAAATTACTTTTTGGGGAAGCGCTTGAAAAGATTGTTAAGGATCTTGGTGATTCTAAAGGAGGGCGGTTGCCAGAGGACAGGCCAAAGCCTATGCGAGGAGCGGGTAGTCTACGAGGCTATAGTCGAGACTCACGTAGATTCCGAGGGGCGCGTTTTACTCCCTATTCTAGAGGCCGGACAGGATTTAGAGGTCAGTCCTTTCGAGGGGCAAGAGGTTTCAACAAGCCTTACTTCGGTGCCCCTCAGTCCTCGGCTAAGAAACCGCAATGAAGGTGTGCTGGTCCAGGCGGTAGTGCCTGTGGGCGGACGCCTGCAGGATTATCTATCAGCCTGGACCGCCATCACTGCGGACAAATGGGTTTTGGAGATAATTCAAAGGGGCTATGCACTGGATTTTGCTTGCCCTTTGCCGTCCGCGTTTGTAATGTCCCCTTGTGCGTCAGGTCTGAAGTCTCAGGCGGTTTCAGACACGGTTGCTCGTCTTTTGCAGCTCCGGGCGATAGTTCCCGTACCCCGAGACCAATACGGTCAAGGTCGATACTCGATCTATTTCGTGGTGCCCAAAACAGGAGGTTCTTTTCAGCCAGTTCTAGATCTCAGGGGCGTCAACCGATCTTTGCGGGTGCCGCATTTTCGCATGGAAACGTTACGCACGGTGATACGAGCGGTGCGTCCAGGAGAGTTTCTCTCATCCATAGATCTCACAGAAGCATATCTTCATATTCCCATCAGGCTAGCTCATCATCAGTTTTTACGTTTTGCCCTTCCTATGGGTCATTTTCAGTTTCGGGCGTTACCATTCGGCCTCGCCACGGCTCCGCGAACCTTCACCAAAATCATGGTGGTAGTAGCAGCAGTGTTGCGAAAGGAGGGCATCCGAGTTCATCCGTATCTCGACGATTGGCTAATCAGAGACGATTCTCTTTTGACCGCTATATCAGCGATGGCTCGAGTTGTTCAGCTTCTGGAGCAATTAGGTTGGGTAATAAATCAGGCCAAGAGTCATTTGCAACCAGTAAGACAACTGACTCATCTCGGAGCATTTTTCGACACGGCACTCGGCAAGGTTTTCTAACTACGGTCAGAGTGGAGAAAATTTTGAAGCAAGTGCAAGCGTTTTTAAGGATTTCGGCTCCGTCGGCGTGGACGTACTTGCAACTCTTGGGCTCCATGGCGTCGGCTTTGGATCTGGTTCCGTGGGCCAGAGCTCACATGAGACCCTTACAACAGGCATTGCTTTCCCAATGGTCTCCGCAACTTCACTCTCTCTCTCAGCGGCTTGTTTGTCCGGAGTCAGTGAGACAAAGTCTCCAATGGTGGTTGAACCCGGTTCATCTAAGAGCAGGTGTTCCTTTGCAGGAGCCATCATGGGTATTGGTCACGACGGATGCCAGTCTCACAGGCTGGAGAGCTCATTGTCAGTCGCAGATCGCTCAGGGGTCTTGGTCTCTGGAAGAGAGCTCGTGGTCGATCAACAGGTTGGAGCTGCGCGCGGCTCGGTTTGCAGTTCAGCGCTTCGAGGCTTTAATCGAAGGGACTGCGGTCCGATTATTCTCCGACAATGCAGTGACAGTCGCATATATCAATCGGCAGGGCGGAACAAAGAGTCTTTCTCTTCTTGCAGAATCTCAGGAGTTGATGGCTTGGGCTGAAGTCCATCTCTTAGCGTTGTCAGCTGCGCATGTGGCAGGCAAGCAAAATGTGCAGGCAGATTTTCTCAGTCGCAATATGCTCGATCCGGGCGAATGGGAGTTGAACATTGCAGTGTATCACGAACTGGTAGTACGTTGGGGTCAGCCAGTGATGGATCTTATGGCGACATACGGAAATACAAAGGCAAACCGTTTTTTCAGCAGACGCAGGGAGCACATGTCAGAGGGATTGGATGCTCTAGTACAACCATGGCCAATGGACACCCTGTTGTATGTGTTCCCTCCTTGGCCGATGTTGAGTCGGATTATCCAACGAATAGCGGGACACCGAGGGTCGGTAATTCTGATTGCACCGGATTGGCCTCGGCATCCTTGGTATGCCGATCTGATTCGACTCCTGATAGCTCCTCCTTGGTGCCTTCCGGTTCGGATCAATCTGTTAAATCAGGGTCCGGTGCTCATGCCACAAGTGGATCGCTTCTTGCTTACGGCTTGGCTCTTGAGAGGGATCGGTTAAAGCGTAAGGGTTATGCGAATTCGGTAGTAGATACCTTACTACGGTCTAGAAGACCGGGAACCTCTCTCGCGTATGTGCGCATATGGAAGCTCTTCGAGCATTGGTGTGACCAACGCAGTTTTCTTCCTAGGTTAGCTACCTTACCTCAATTGCTTTTATTTCTCCAAGAGGGATTGGAGAAAGGTTTGGCGCTGGGTACTCTTAAGGTTCATTTAGCGGCGCTTACCTGTTTTAGAGGTTTGGTGCACCATCGTCGGCTTTCCATGCATCCAGATGTGCAACGTTTTTTTCGAGCGGCTAGGCTTCTCCGTCCTCCGCGACGTCAAGTGGTGCCTGCGTGGGATTTGAATATTGTTTTGGAAGCATTTTCCACGTCCTCGTTGGCATCGGTATCTTCACGATCTTTACGTGAGTGTTCTTGGAAGACTGCGTTTCTCGTGGCTTTATGTTCAGCAAGAAGAATTTCAGATTTACAGGCTTTGTCTTGTCAGGAACCTTATCTGCAATTTCTTCCAGAACGGATATTACTGCGGACGGTGCCTTCTTTTTTGCCTAAGGTGCTGTCGGTTTTTCATGTTAATCAGTCGGTGGCATTACCTGTGTTTTCAAATTTGTCAGATTCACCGGTAGACCGAGCGCTCAAGAAGTTGGATCTTGGTTGGGTTTTAAAAGCATACCTTAAGCTTTCCAGACCATTCCGGAAGACAGATAGATTGTTTGTCCAGCATGCAGGGCCCAATAAAGGTCAGGCAGCGTCAAAGTCCACAATTGCTCGCTGGGTACGCTCCGCTATTGTAGCAGCTTATCAAGCCAAAGGGCAATCACCCCCAGAGGGTGTGAAGGCTCATTCCACTTGAGCTCAGGCGGCTTCATGGGCAGAATTTGCCTTTGTTCCTCCAGTGGATATCTGTAAAGCAGCAACGTGGTCCTCATTGCATACGTTTACAAAGCATTACCGTTTGGACGTTCAGGCCAGAGAAGATGCGAAAGTAGGGACGGCGGTCCTTATCGCGGGGCTGGTGGGTCCCTCCCGAGTTTAGGTACTGCTTGGGTACTGCCCTATCATTCCCTGGACTGGCCCGGAGAAGCGATAAGGAAGAAGAAATTAGGTCTTACCTGCTAATTGTCTTTCCTTGAGCTGTCTCCGGGCCAATCCAGGGTCCCACCCCTTTATAAGTTCAAGTGTAATTAAAGGTACAAATGTAATAAGAGATTGGATTAATCGGGTGAGTGGGGTATGTTGGGGCTCCCATGATCTTTCTCAGGGAAAGACATTAATGTTTTAATCTATAATATAAATGAAAAAAAAAATGAAAAAAAAAGAAAATTTTGCGTTGCTTTTAATGCGCTTACATTTTTCCAAGGGACTATGGAGCATTTTCAGTTTTGACAGGTTAACATTGTGTTTGTTTATCAGTTCTTTCATAGTAATCTGCTTTGTCAGGGGAAGACTGGCTGGTGACCTCAGGGGGAGTGGCTTCACCTCTCAAGAAAACTTGAAGTCATCAGTCCTCAGCTGCTAAGGGGGATTGACTACCCTATCATTCCCTGGACTGGCCCGGAGACAGCTCAAGGAAAGACAATTAGCAGGTAAGACCTAATTTCTTCATCGCTTACTGGTCTGCTTTGCATTTTTCACCCTTTCCATTTGGAGCACACTTCCTTTGCATCTATACCGAGAAAATTCTTTAGAGAAGTTTACTAAGGGCTTAAATGCTTTTTTCTTTGAGCAGGTTTTCAGCAGGGAACCTGCCAGGTACTTGTGACCCGGATTGACCACTGTTGGAAACAGGATACAGAGCTTAATGGATCTTGGTCTGACCCATTACAGCATTTCTTATGTTCTTATAAGGGGGTATCTTAGTTGAGGTGGCAATGGAGGGGGTTTTCTGTCGGTTATGGTCCTGAACCTGGTGATTTCGTTTGTTGTAGTTTGCTTTATTTATACTGCTTTGTTAAGGTTATCTTATGTTTTAGCAGTTGTTTTTAGTGTATGCTACAGTTTGATTTGGTCTTTTTTAAGTGTGAAGGGCAATTAAGCAAGTTTTATAAATAAAGAAACTGGAGCCTTTGACTTATTCATCTCAACGCTTGCATGGGGGCTAGGAGCAGACGAGCCTTCTGTGCTGTTCTGTGATACTGGTTTTGCAGTTGTATTTGATGGCACCAGTAGCTCTAGTTTCAGGGAGGGCTGGGGCAAGAATATGAGGTACCCTAGGTGAACCTCAATCCTGTCACCCCCCTCCCCCTCTGCTCCCAAACCCACCCCTATTGCTGCCCCTCTCCGGGACCTGTTGCTTTGAGAATGACTTTAAACAGTAAACGTGGTGCTTTCCGAAACCTCTGGTGCTGCACGCGTTCCTACTTCCGCCCCTTCCGATGCAGACTTCCTGTTTGCATGGGGTGGAAGTGGCTGGACGTTGCTGCAACTAGAATGACCTTTCAATAGCTTTTGATGGGATTGTCAGAACAGCGTAAAACTGGTTTAAGTCATATCCTTATTCAATGCTCTTTTATAGTAATAATTCAGCTTTTGCTCACCTTCTCCTGCTTCATGGAGTACCACAAGGTTTTATCCTTTTTCCCATGTTGCTCAATGTATCACTCCAATTGTCACTCTCATTCAGAATGCTAGATTTAATGTTCATTTATATGCCAGTGATATCCACTTACTAGTTTAACATGATACTCGGGATGCCTCTTTTCCGTTTCCTGTCTCCACATCATGAAATAGAATTGCTGATTGGCTTGCAATGCTAAAACGTCTTTGGCCAACTGTTTTTCCAATAACCGGGCAGACTGTAAATACTTTCCCTCAAAATCCGGCAATAAGAGAGATGATTCCATCCTTAGGGTCCATAATGGAGAAAGATCTTACCTTTTACTCCTTATATGATTTCTTCCCTAATAAAGAAGTCATTCTTTACCCTATTCCTCAATTCCAATTCTCTAAAAATATTATTACATTCATTAATCCGGTCTCATTAGACTATTGCAACTTCCTACTAGTTGACAGCCCTCAGTATCCAATAAAGCACAGTCAGTTGATTCAGAACCCTACTATATAATTTATTATACAAAAAAAAATCAGACCATGTTTCAACCCTCTTAGTAGAGCAACACTAGTTACCTATAGTAGGCAGAATAGGGTTTAAAATACTGATGCTAGCTCATCGTGCTTTTTAATTAGGTCACCCCCTCCATCTTTCTTCACTACTCATTCCATATTCCCCTTCACATACATTAAGATCATCTCAAGCTAATCTGTTGATCATTCCATCTTTTGTAAAATAAGATGTAAATGGATGCAAATGTAAGAAGTTACTAAAAACATGTTTATTCCATGAGTCCTATAGTGAACACCAGAACAGCACTGATAATACAAGTGTCAGCTCCAAGCGACTACTCTGTGAATCACGTGGAGAGGCAGAAGATCCTGAAATACCAAGAAATGCAGTCAGAGACCAAGAAAACGTGGCAGAAAGATATGGAAATGTTTCCCATTGTGCTGAGTTCCACGGCTTGATAAAGAATAATTTCCAAGCACATCTTGACAAACTACCCATACATGTTACTTCTTACGAACTCCAGCAGGAGGCGCTCTTTGGCATGATGCAAGTACTACATCAAGCATTAGCAGTAAATTTGAAAGAGTGAGATCATACACCCACATGCCCTGGCTTTGAAGTGAGGATCATGACTGTCATGGTATGTGCAAAACTAAAACAATAAACACCGCCTAAGGGAAAATACTAGCGTATCAACCAAAAAATGTACCTTAGCAACACCCTGATCACTATACCTCAAACGTTTACAAAACAAAACTAAACTCAAAAAGATCTCAACACTCAAAAGCAGACTCAAACGGACCTCAGGTTTTGCTCACCCTCCATTTGGCGAATGATATCACCATAGGGAAATGGCAGACACTAACATCATAGGTCCTTAGCCTATATTATTTACGGCCACTATTATAATAACTATTTAAAGTTTATTTAAGAACCTATATACTCCACCCACACAACTCCACAGGATTCACATTATATTAACAACACATATAAAACAAAACATTAAACTCACTCCCCCCACACACTACACCTATTACTACAGGAAGTGTCTGCTGTACTTCTATACCGTTAATAATAGCGCCCAGAGCTTCTAAAAAGCCGTCAGCGATACACACAATATCTTCATCCGATGATATATATAATTCCAATATGCTGAAAAAGACAAAATGAGATTTCCTTAACAGACGGCAGCCCCCCACATCAAAAAAGAAGCAATCTGGCACCTATCTGTTGAAAACACGACTTCAACGCATTCCTGCCGTCACTGGCAGCACCATCAATAGTCACCGTCCGACAAAAGCTTTTGTTTCGCCCTATGGCTTCCTGTAGTAATAGGTGTAGTGTGTGGGGGGAGTGAGTTTAATGTTTTGTTTTATATGTGTTGTTAATATAATGTGAATCCTGTGGAGTTGTGTGGGTGGAGTATATAGGTTCTTAAATAAACTTTAAATAGTTATTATAATAGTGGCCGTAAATAATATAGGCTAAGGACCTATGATGTTAGTGTCTGCCATTTCCCTATGGTGATATCATTCGCCAAATGGAGGGTGAGCAAAACCTGAGGTCCGTTTGAGTCTGCTTTTGAGTGTTGAGATCTTTTTGAGTTTAGTTTTGTTTTGTAAACGTTTGAGGTATAGTGATCGGGGTGTTGCTAAGGGACTTTTTTTGGTTGATGTGCAAAACTAACCCATTTGGAGAAACTGACCCTGAATACTTCACCTCTTGAAACCTTAGTTCTGGTTCAATTGTCCATTCAGTGTCCCCAAATTAAATTTGTCTTTGGGTTAAAATTGTTGTTCAATTCACTTTTCCCTTCCTATTGTTTAATATGTAATATGTTTATTATTATTATTATTTTAATTCTTTTATTGAATTTTATATTATGTTTCTGATATTTATCTTAATGTAAGCTGCCATGATGTCAGATTTCTGCTCAAATGGTGGTATATTAAATTCCTCACACATAAATAAGTAAAATAAATAAATACATACAAATAACACTTCTATCCATTAATTAATTAAAACACTGCTATATATACAGTAGTGGCCAAAAAATTAAGGCAGAGTCCAAAATATCTGAATTTTATTAGAAAAGTACGTGTTAATGTCACTTTCATGTTCAAAAGCTTTAAGAACCAAAGATATATATGTCATTTTCAAAGTTTTATTCAGGAAACAATATATGTGTCAGTATTTGATAGGGTGTCAATGATTTTTCAGCACAGCCTGGATTCTTGTAGGGATACTTTTAACTAGCGTTTTACAGGATGCCGGAGTGATTTCGTTGACCCATACATGCTTGAGTATGTCCTTTAAGTCTGCTTCTGAAGTTGGATGGTGTGCTGCCACCTTTTTCTTTATAAGATTCCAACAGTTTTCAATTACATTGAGATCCAGAGAGTTTGATGGCCAACTTGGTAGCAGTTCGATCTTGTTGTCCACAAACCATTTTTTGACTGTTTTTGCAGTGTGGCACGGTGCCGAGTCCTGCTGAAGTATAGTTGTGCCAGAAACATTCATGTGTATTTTAACTTTACTATTCAGCACGGATATGTATTTTGCAGCATTTACTCTTTCACCTTTCTCAAAAATGTGCAGGCCACATCGTCCATTCACCGAGATACCACCCCATACCATGACCGATGGTGGGTGTTTAACAGCCTTGATCGTGTACTTCGGATTTAGTCTCTCGCCTGCTGGTTTACGGACATAGTTGTAACCACTCCCACGTACTTGTTGAAATGTAATTTCATCTGTGAACATTACCCTCTCCCACCATTCAGCAGATTTGTCTTTCATCTTGCTACAAAACTGTATGCGGGCAGCAATTTGTTTCCTGGTCATCATAGGCTTCTTGGCAGGTCTTCTGGCCACGAGTTTGAATTCATGCAGAAGCCGTCGTCGGACAAATCTGGCACTTATCTTTATTCCTCAATCATTAGCTAACTGAGCCACACGTTGAGATGAAGTATGTGGACTAGATGTAATAATGCTTTTGAGGAATCGGTCATCTCGTCCAGTAGTTATCCGTCTGCGCCCACATTTCGAACGACGTGTACGGCCACCTGATTTCAGAACATTCTGAACTGCACACCTTGATATATGCAAATGTTTTGCAATAGCACATTGCGAATATCCTTCAGCATGGAGTGTGACAACTTGTCCCTTTACAAAGTCATTAATATCGCACTTTCTACCCATCTTGATTAAATATTTTACATGTAACTTTCAATCTTTTCCTAGTTGTAAAAATTCAAAACTTCACCCAAGAAACCTACTACAGAGTGTAAGTAAACTAAAATGGACGCCGGACGCATGGTGTGACTAATCGCCATGCTGATTAAATAAGTAAGCACGTGTGACATCTCCACAGTACATTATTTAACATTAAATTGTAGAAAAAGATACCTGCCTTAATTTTTTGGCCACTACTGTAGTTTTGAAAAGTACTATGTAAACCAAATGCCGTTCGATGTAAACCTGTATATAGTTTTGAAAACGTTCTATGTAAACAAAGTTTTATTCTATGTAAACCGCCTTGAGATTATGAAAGGTGGTATATAAAAAAATTGTTAAATAAATAAATTAATTAATTAGTTTAAACTTGTTACTGCCATAAATGCTTGAGAGCGGAAATAAGAAAAGGACTGGATATTCATATTCGAGAGAGAAGGACAAGTATTTCTTTATCAGAATATTCATGCTTCTGAATAAGTCTAGTCAATGTAAACATTTTTGTTTTGGCTCCTTTCCATTCCACGCCCCCCCCTCCCTCCCAAATGGTATCAGGCAGCTGTGACCTCACTAGGACTTCCCAGCAGACTCCCACCCTTACCCATAAAACTGCACATTTCTTGCTGATATCCTGAGAGGATGGCCATAGAAACCTCAAATGTGTTCTTTCTACAGCGTTCCCTTCAAGAAATGGAAACCCCTGTAGTAGAGGAATATTTTATGAATGAGTTGCTGGCCTGCTGCTGGTTTCATAGGGGAAACTCATTTCCTGTCTCTAGCACCGAGACATTAAGAATTTGCAGAGAGGCTGGTTCTATCAGTGCATGACAGCTTCGGCGTGTACACTTCCTTTCTCACCAACAGTAGAAAGCTCAGGGCGTGCTCAGCGCTTACACTCAAGCATCAGGCAGAATCCAGGGCTGAATGGGCTCGTCCACTCCCCCCTCCCCCCGATAGGCAGCAGAATGGGGTGGGCCACAGAGGCCATGGCCCCACCAATATTTTGCCTAACAGAGTATCAGCAACTGGAGAGCTTGGGGGTAGGGCTGGAGATTGGTCGATGTTCCACTGCATCCTGTGTCCTCCTATCTGTCTTTTAAAGTCTTGCCACTATAAACAGTAACTGATGCATTGACGAATTTTTCCTATTTTGTGTCAAGGGCAATAATGCTCAATACATAAGCCTCAACATTTATAGAAACTAAAGAGGGGACTGCTGTCACAACGTTTGCATCTTTTTAAAATTAATTTGCTGCCGCAGACTCCTCAGGACTTCATTAAATTACGCTTCAGATTTGTGACAACATCTGCTGAAGTGTTTCCTCCAAGCAGCTGCCCTGCCCTTCTCTGGGCGAAGCATCATCTAAGGACTAAAGTCCTATTTTATGTAATCCTCACTGAATTTTATGCTCCATAGTTGGTAAAATAATATGCTATACAGACTAACGGATAAGGCAGTAGTAACAGATGTGCCAAACCATGCTAATTTATTTTTTTTTAAATCTTCTTTCATAAGTAGTTACTTTTTCTATGTATAATAAGAGCAATTCTCAAGAGCCATTTCCCTAGGTAACTACTAACTTATTCAGGTGAAACAGCTGGTGGAAAATTGCCCATTCCTAAGCCAGCTAACGGCACAGCTCCCATGCGTTCGGGTGCATTAGGTGGAGGCCTTCCTGGGGGCAAAGGTACTGTAAGTCAAAGAGGAAACAAATGGACATAGCTTGCATTTTCAAATCTAAATGCATCATTTTCCTTGCAAACTATGCAGCAAAAAGCAGATAGAAACACACCTGCATGTACTCAGCAGCCTTGACAACTTTCAAACTAAAGTTACGTGCATACTCTCCTTTTGAAAAGGGCCGCAGAGACTTAAAGTTCCTGCGCACTCTGCAGCAGTGTAGTCAGATTGGAAATTGCCCCAGACGTGTTGATCTTGGGGAGTACTTTCTCCATCGCAGCTGCTTGGCTCTTACTTTCCATCAATAGTCAGACAGGGGGCCAGGAATCAACAGCCCCGCCAATCTTAGTCAAAGCTTGTATTTATTTTAGGGGTGAACATACATAGAGAAGTGTAATTTGACTAGAGCAGCAGGTATAACTTTAAGCAAAGGCACAAAGGGGGAGTAACCTGCACAGAGTGATAGGTACAACTCTACAACTCAAACCGCTTTACTGAGCAGACTAGATGGACCATGCTGCCGTCTTTATCTGCCGTCATTTACTATGTTACTCTATAATCACAATTCATTCTACGATTAACATTTTAAAGGGCCAATCCCCATTCTCAGCCTGTCTCCCCTCACAGTCCAGCATCCCTCTATCTCTCCCCCTCTTCCCTCCATCAGTCCTGCGTCTCTTCCCCCCCACTCCCTTCCCCATGGGTCCAGTGTCTCTTCCTCTCCCTCCCCTGCAGTGCTGTTGCTCACTTCCCTTATAATCAAGTTTTTTCGGCTGCGGCAGCGATTCACAAACGTCACATCTCGCCAGCCCCAAAGGCTTCCTTCTGCAGCACCAGGTGCCCACCAGTAACAGGACGTTAAGTCAGAGAGGTCATGGTGCAGCAGACTGAAGGTTCGAGGGCTGGCAAGAGGTAGTGTTAATGTTAATTGCTGCCACTGCCAAGGAGATTTGAATGTAAGGCAAGCGAGCAAAGCACTGCAGGAAAGGGTGAGAAAGATGCTTGACCACGGTGGGAGGAGCCAGGGAGCAGGGCAGCGGCGATAGTCGTGGTGATGCAAACATCTCCTACCTAACACATGAATCATAATAACACATTAGATGCTCACCCCTAGTTTATTTATTTGCAATTATCGGACTCCTTTCCGGTCGTAGCTCAAGGTGACACATTCAGGTACTGTAGGTATTTCCCCTGTCTCCAGAGAGCTGACACACTCTAATCTTGTACCTGAATCAGTGCCAAATAATCATAAAGATTCCCCACCTGGTGCCTTTCCGATGAGTTCACAGCATCAACAGGCACTAAGCACTGTTGCACAGGGAGCTAGGCCTTCTGCTTTTAAGACCAGGAAACTGGACTGCAATCTTTTATGCAAGAAAGGAGTTTTCGAAGCTCTGTACTGAATTCAAAAAGCAAGAGAATAGCAAAGAAAAATTTTAGTAGTCAGAAAAATTTGCACCTTTCAACTATGTCCATGAACATTTTCAGAGAAATAGCCGCATTAGTCTGTATCAATGACAACAGTGGCTAGTGGCACCTTGTAGACCGACCAATTTCCCCATGTCAGAACAGGAGCTTAAGAGAAGTGCCTAGCAGAGAATATACATGCATCATATGAAAGCAGAGAACGACTGAAAACTGTAATGGACACATGATCATGGCAACAAAAGAGTCTTCTTTTAACTTTTTCTTTAAGAGAGGAAATAAACATAGCCAACTTCCCCTGTATCAGCTCACAGGAAACCAGTATCTTGACGTCCTGTTGTTTTAGGAAGTATATTAAAAGGAGGAAGCGTTCAAAGACTCAAGATAATATTGTAAAAAAAACTACAATTGCATTTTTTTTTTTTTTTTTTTTTTTTTTTAAGGACAAAACAGAGAGAAATCCATTGTACCTGATGGGCCCATCTACCTTTGTCTTAGGCTCTTTCCTCTGAGTCTAGGCATTTTGTTTTATTCCTTCCTTTTTCTTTTCCATTCACCAAGATCGGTCAGCAGTAGGGATCCGCATTCGTTAGCAGATTTGGTTCGTTAAGTGCACCTTAAAAAAAACGTAGGGGCCCTTTTACTAAAGTGCGCTAAGCAGTTAACATGCATTTTAGCATGCAGTAACTATCGCGATGGGGTGAGGAATGGGCGAGGAGAGCACGTTGCGCGCTGTCAATATTGTAGTTAGTGTGGGTGTGCTTAACATCACCTCTATGGCTTTTCTGTGCAGCAGCTGTCGGGCATATGCGGGCCACGCCCCACTCGGTGACACACGACTTTTGCACTTAGTGCACCTTGATTTTTATGCAAACACAGAAGTGCAAAAAACATAAGGAACTTTAGTAACAGGGCCCCTTAGTGTACGTTAAATTAATTTCACATGAATTCGGCTATGACTTAGCACCCACCGATGTTCTAACGTGCATGGTTTGGTTTGGTTTTCTTGAAACTACTGTGTGAAACAAACTGAAGAGTCTTGAAGGACTAGAAAAAGGGACTGTTACTTCTGGAGAGAGATCTGCAATTGTGAGTATATACTTCTGGGAATTTTCTGAAGGGAGTTCTTTCTATTAAAGCTATTTAATCTGTGAACCCACTATATTTTGTTAAATCAGTCAGGGCCTAGTAGCAGCAGTTTAAGTTTAAATTTAAAACACAGAAGAGAACTTTCTGGTTACATTTCATACCCAGCAGAGAGCTTATAGTTTTAATTTAATAGTCACTCAGGGCCTAGTATCAGCAAAGTATTTTTAGTTTAAATTTAAAACACAGAAGAGAGCTTTCTGGTTAAATTTAGAACCCAGCAGAGAGCTTGTAGTTTAAATTTCATAATACGTTAGAGCCTAGCAGCAGCAAAGAGCTATAATTTAAATCAAATCAGAATTTAGCTTACCTCAGCAGCAAAAGACAGGGTACTGTGTAGCAGCCCTCTTTTAATAAGTGTTATTTCCCTGCCTCCCTCCCCACACCCACCCACCCCTGGGATAATCATAGCTTTATAGGTACTTACACATCTTAAAAGACAGGAGGTGCTCTCAGGTGAAGCTTGTTACCCAAATCAGACATACACTAAGGACCTGAGATTAATTAAGCTTCAGGTGAACAAGGTATATTAAACGTATTAGGTACAGTTTTATTGGTATAAATATCCATAGCAACCCTTAGTAAGTAAAGAACTTAAAGATCTAAATAAAAACTTAAAACTAAGATGCAGACAGCAGTCCAGCAGCAGGATGGGGGCTTTCCAGTCTTTTGCATTGAGTGTCACATGTATGATTTTCTCCCAGTTGGTGAGAGGTCTTACGTGTGCACTAGGTGCAAGGAGCTCTTTGCTCTCAGGGAACGAGTCCGTTAAGAGCAGCAGACTTGGAAAACATAAGAAAGACAGAGAGGTACATAGACGAGACCTACAGGGATATAGTCCTGAAGTCCCACCTCCAGTCTGGCAGCATCCCTGTTGCCATGGAGGAGAGAGGTCACGTGACAGGAGAGCATCACCCTGGTGTGGCAGGAAGTGATCCTGTAACTAGGACCTGTCCTCCAGGTGATGTAAAACCCTCTCGCACCGAGGAAGTTTCTCCAGAGCCATGTGCCCATGAGGGAAGGGTTAGGACAGCCATTATAGTTGGTGATTCGATCATTAGGCATGTAGATAGCTGGGTGGCTGGTGGATGTGAGGATCGCCTGGTAACATGCCTGCCTGGTGCGAAGGTAGCAGACCTCACGCGCCACCTAGATAAGGTCTTAGATAGTGCTGGGGAGGAGTCTGCTGTCTTGGTACATGTCGGTACCAATGACATAGGAAAATGTGGTAGGGAGGTTCTGGAGGCTAAATTTAGGCTTTTAGGTAGGAAGTTGAAATCCAGAACGTCCAGGGTAGCGTTCTCCGAAATGCTTCCCGTTCCACGTGCAGGACCCAAAAGGCAGGCAGAGCTCCGGAGTCTCAATGCGTGGATGAGACAATGGTGCAGAGATGAGGGGTTTGGATTTGTTAGGAACTGGGGTACATTCTGGGGAAAGGAGGGGCTCTTCCGAAGGGATGGGCTTCACCTTAACCAGGATGGAACCAGTCTGCTGGCATTAACCTTTAAAAAGGAGATAGAGCAGCTTTTAAACTAGATAATAGGGGAAAGCCGACAGTCACTCAAGAGCAGATGGTTTGGAAGGATGTATCCTTGAAGGATACTACCAAAAGCAGAGAGGTTCCAAAAAGAGTAAAGTAGCCCAAATGACCTCGAGTATGGAGCAGACAGAGCTTAAAGATCCCAAATTACCCATGTCTACCAATAGCCAAATTAATATGAATAAAATACAGTCTCTAAAATGCTTGTATGGAAATGCTAGAAGTCTAAAAAATAAGATGGGAGAGTTAGAATATATAGCACTAAATGAGAGGTTAGATGTGATTGGAATATCAGAGACATGGTGGAAGGAGGACAACCAGTGGGACACTGTGATACCTGGGTACAAACTATATCGTAATGATAGAGCTGATCAAATTGATGGAGGGGTTGCGCTCTATGTTAGAGAGGGCATTGAGTCAGAAAGGATTAGAGTTTTGCAGGAAACAAAATTTGCTGTAGAATCTCTATGGATTGAAATTCCATGTAAAAAGGGGAAGGCGATGGCGGTGGGGGTGTACTATCGACCGTCTAGCCAGAATGAACAAATGGATGATGAAATGCTCAAAGAAATCAAGGAAGCTAAGAAAAGTTACAGCGCGGTAATAATAATGGGCGATTTCAATTACCCCGGTATTGACTGGGTCAGTGACACGGCAGTACATGCTAGGGAGATAAAGTTCCTAGATGACATAAATGACTGCTTCTTGGAGCAGCTGGTTCATGAACCGACCAGAAGGGAAGCCATATTAGACCTAGTCCTTAGTGGAACACCAGATCTAGTGCAAGAGATAAGGGTGTTGGGGCCACTTGGCAATAGTGATCATAGCATGATCGCCTTTGATTTAATTAGTGGAGGAGGGATAATAAGGACATCCACAGTACTACCTTTTAACTTTCGAAAGGGAGACTATGATAAAATGAGGAAAATAGTTAAGAAAAAACTAAAAGGAGCAGTTGCAAAGGTTAAAGACTTACATCAAGATTGGGTGGTGTTGAAAACTGCTATCTTGGAAGCCCAGACCAGCTGTATTCTACGCTTTAAGAAAAGTGGAAGGAAGTCCAAAAAACTGCCAGCATGGTTTAAAGGTGAGGTCAGAGAGGCTGTTGTTGCCAAGAAAGCATATTTGAAGAAATGGAAAAAGAGCCAGACAATGAAACCTGGAAACAGCACAAGCACTGCCAGGTCAAATGCAAGGCATTGATAAAGAAGGCAAAGAGAGAATTTGAGAAGAAGCTTGCTGAGGAAGCAAAAACGCGAAATAAAGATTTTTTCAAGTACATTCATAGCAAAAAACCTGTGAGAGAGTCAGTTGGACCATTAGATGATAGAGGAGTTAAAGGGGCACTAAGAGGTGACAAGGCGATAGCGGAGAGACTGAATGAATTCTTTGCTTTGGTCTTTACTGAGGAAGATGTAAGGATGTTACCCATGACTTGAAGTGGTATTTAAAGGTGTGGAAGAATTGAAGGAAATATCGATACATCGGGAAGATGTATTACAACTATTAGATAAACTGAAGAGTAGCAAATCACCTGGGCCGGATGGTATACATCCAAGGGTGTTGAAAGAACTGAAATATGAGATTGCAGACCTGCTATTAGCAATCTGTGAACTATCATTAAAATCATCTCTAATACCTGAAGATTGGCAGATCGCCAATGTAACACTAATTTTTAAAAAGGGTTCATGGGGTGATCCGGGAAACTACAGACCGGTGAGCCTCACGTCAGTACCGGGAAAAATGGTAGAAACCATCATAAAGAATAAAATTACTCAGCATGTAGATAGTCATGGCCTACTGGGAGACAGCCAACATGGCTTTAGACAAGGAAGATCTTGTCTTACTAATCTGTTATGTTTTTTTGAAAGTGTGAACAAACAGGTGGACAAAGGTGAGTCGGTTGATATAGTGTATCTGGACTTTCAGAAAGCCTTTGACAAGGTCCCTCATCAGAGACTTTTGGCAAAACTAAAGAGTCATGGGATAGGAGGTAGTGTACTACTGTGAATCAGGAACTGGTTTAAAGATAGAAAGCAGAGGGTTGGGCTAAATGGCCAATTTTCCCAATGGAGAAAGGTGAATAGTGGTGTACCCCAGGGATCTGTGCAGGGTCCGCTGCTTTTTGACATATTCATAAATGACCTGGAAAGTGGAATAACGAGTGAGGTTATCAAATTTGCAGATGACACAAAACTACTTAAAGTTGTTAAAACCCAAGAGGATTGTGGAAAATTGCAAGAGGATCTTGATAAATTGGAAGACTGGGCATCAAAATGGCAGATGAAATTTAATGTGGACAAGTGCAAAGTTATGCACCTAGGGAAGAACAACCCAAACTATGGTTACACGATGCAAGGTTCCACATTAGGAACCACCACCCAGGAAAAAGATTTAGGCGTCATTGTGGATAACATGTTAAAACCCTCGGCCCAGTGTGCAGCGGCAGCCAAGAGAGCAAATAGAATGCTAGGTATCATAAGGAAAGGAATGGAAAATAAAACAAAAGATATCATAATGCCTCTATACCAGGGGTCTCAAACACGCGGCCCGCGGGCCGCATGCGGCCCGCAAGAGCATCTTGTGCGGCCCGCGAAGCACCGGCGAGTAAAAAAAAAAAAATTCCAAACTTGCCGCCGCCGCCGCCGCAGTATTAAGCGTCCCGTGGGCCCCGCTGTCTGGCAGAGTCCTCTCCTCCCTGCAGTATCAGCTGCAAAAGCGGCGGCTTTCAGAGTCGCGAAGAGAGAGAGTTTCTCTCGCGCGGTTCTGAAGAGCAGCGAGAGAGTCTTCAGAATCGCGCGAGAGAAACTCTCTCTCCTCGCGGCTCTGAAAGCCGCCGCTTTTGAAGCTGATGCTGCAGGGAGGAGAGTACTCTGCCAGGCAGAGGGGCCCGCGGGACGCTTAATACTGCGGCAGCAGTTCTGTGTCCTGACCTCAAAGCTGTATATGCCACTCTTCATAAAATCTGCTCACCAACTCATGAAGTCTCTAGGCACTTTTTTTTTAAAACTGAGAAACATTTTATTTTATTTATTTAACTGTTACATTTTTTTAAAATCTACCTTGGCTGATTGTGGGAGGGGGGTTAGGACTGGTAATGGGCTATGGGGGGGGGCTAGGACTGGTAATGGGCTATGGGGGGGGGCTAGGACTGGTAATGGGCTATGGGGGGGGGCTAGGACTGGTAATGGCCTATGAGGGGGGTAACTGGAAATGGGCTGATGGGGGTAACACTGAAAATGGGGTGATGGGGGGGGGGGATAGGACTGCTAATGGCCTATGAGGGGGTAACTGAAAATGGGGTGATGGGGGTAACACTGAAAATGAGGTGATGGGGGGGCTTAGGACTGGTAATGGGCCATGAGGGGTAAGACTGGTAATGGGCTATGGGGGGGGTTAGGACTGGTAATGGGCTATGGGGGGGCTAGGACTGATAATGGGCTGGGGGGTCTGCTAGGACTGGAAATGGGCTGAGTGGAAGGGGGGCTTGAACTGCAAATGGCTGATGGGGAGGGGGGCTTGGAATGGAAATGGGCTGTGAGGGGAGGGAGCTAGCACTGGAAATGGGCTGATGGGGGGGAGCTATGATTGGAAATGGGCTGATGGGGGGCTAGGACTGAAAATGGGCTGATGCAGTGACTAGAAGGGAGGGGGTGCTGTGTGGGACTGGAACTAGAAGGGAGCTGATGTTGGGGGAGGATTAGAATGGGATGGAGCTGGGAGAGTGAAATGGAGAGGGGAAAATATTTTGTGTGGGAGGGAAGACAAATCTACAATTGGCCAGGTAAGTGGGGATTGAGGATGGAGGGGTAAAATTTGAGTGGATGAAAATAGGAATGAGGAAAGAGCAAAAGGAGAAAGATTAATATGTTAAAGCAGATGTAGAGGGAGAATGGAAAAAGCTAGGAGAAGAAAGGACAAATGGACAGCAGACGATGGAGAGTTAGCAGAAGGCACGAAGAAACCAGAAGGAAGTGGCTGGAACTGAAAAAAAAATGCACAAAAGTTAGAAAAATATCTTTATTTTGAATTTATTAACTGGAATATGTCAGTTCTGGGAAATGTGCATCAATAACGTCTGCGCTTTGTTTAGTACAAGAGGAAATTAATTTATAGTTTTATTTCTACAGTGTTGTTGTACATTCCAAGTTTGGCTTTTGGGGGTCCCAGTTTAATTGTCTTGTTTCTAAATTTTGATTCCTTGTGTAACTGAGCTGAGGTATTCTGTTTATGTAATTCCTATTTGACATTGCTACTTGTTCTCTGTCCCCAGTAGGTCATGTATTGTTATTCTCTGAAATGTATTGATTTAATATTTTCAGTGTTGCCATTTGATAGGTAGGGTATGGTGCTTTGTGAGTCCTGGTAGTGCTGTTAGAATATGGCGGGTTTGCTATGGGTTCTAAATGGGCAGTGTTTGTTTGTAGTAGTTCCTAATGTGCCTGGCAGTTGGCACTGGATTATAGTAATGTAGAAACTTTTAGTCTTTCTTTATTCATGCACTCATTAAGAGGCATGTTTACTAAAAGTTAGGGTATGGTAACATTATGCAAATATTTATGCAAATGAGGTCCCTTATGCAAATGAGGTCCCACATCTCATGCGGCCCCCGGGTTATTTTACAAGTCCTCATTTGGCCCTCAAAGCAATTTGAGTTTGAGACCCCTGCTCAATACCATTCCATGGTGAGACCGCACCTTAAATATTGTGTGCAATTCTGGTCGCCGTATCTTAAAAAGGATATAGCGTTATTAGAAAAGGTTCAGAGAAGAGCCACCAAAATGGTAAAGGGGATGGAAGGATACTCCTATGAAGAAAGGCTAAAAAGGTTAGGGCTCTTTAACCTGGAAAAGAGACGGCTGAGGGGAGATATGATAGAAGTCTATAAATTAATGAACGGAGTGGAACGGGTAAACGTAGATCGACTGTTTACGTTTCAGGAATATAGGAAGACTAGGGGACATGTAATGAAGCTACAGGGTAAACTATTTAAGACTAATAAAAGAAAATATTTTTTCACTCAACGTGTAATCAAACTCTGGAATTTGTTACCAGAGGATGTAGTAAAGGCTGTTAGTGTAGCTGGGTTTAAAAAAGGTTTGGACAAGTTCCTGGAGGAAAGGTCTATAAACCATTATTAAGAAGGGACCCAGGATATCAATGTTTGATCTAGTACAAGCATTGCAGAACCTGTGTCTTTTGGGGAAATTGCTAGGCATGTATGACCTAGATTGGCCACTGTTGGAAACAGGATACTGGGCTTGATGGACGTTGGTCTGACCCAGTATGGCATATCTTATGTTCTTATGTTGTTATGAGTCCAGAAATCAGGGGGAAAAACAGCCAAATGTAGTGAAAATTAACCAAAATCCTTTGCTCTGTAAAACATCCCGAGGCAGCAGCTGCACATACCTTCTGCAAGTTGCAGTTTTTAATAAACTTTTTATTGATACAAATAGCCAGATACTCAGACGCTATTTACTAAGTTGTGTTATGTGTTCGGTGCAGGCTAATTGCCATGTTAAGTGCCGAATGTGGAAATTCCTATTAGAGGATATGGTATTGGCAAGGAAGGGTGGAGACTGGACCTTGTAGTTAACATGCGATAATGACCTGTCTGTTAACTGACAATATAATATAAGAACTTCCACACTAGGTCAGACCAAAGGTCCATCAAGCCCAGTGTCCTCTTTCCAACAGTGACCAGGCCGGGTTACAAGTACCTGTCAGGTTCCCAAAAGTGGATAGTTCCTTGCTATTTATCCCCATGGATAAGCAATGGTTTTCTCTTGGACTATCTTAATAGCGGTTTATGGACTTCACCTCCAGGAATTTGTCCAAAGCTTTTTTAAATCCAGCAACACTATCTGCTTTTACCACATCTGTCAGCAATGAGTTGCAAAGACTAAATATATGTTGAGAGGAAAACTATTTTCTCTTATCTGTTTTACTACTTTGTAGCTTCATGGCCTGTCAACCTTAGTCCTTGTATTTTTGAAAGTAAACAATCAGGTCGCATCTCCCCGTTCCACTCCACTCAGGATTTTATAGACTTCTATAACAGCTCCCCTCAGCTCTCTCTTCTCTAGGCCGAAGAGCCCTAACTTCTTTAGACTTTCCTCATAGCAGAGTTGCTCCATCCCCTTTATCACTTTGATCGATGTGGCAGATAATGCAGTAGAGGATGGAGTCTGTCTACGAAACCACACTAGCCTTTTGCAGCTAACGCAGGGTGAGAGCTGCAAAAGTGCTGCGTTAGCTGCCAAAAGTCAACAGTAACTGAGGGCGGGTTGTGGCATTTCCCCTGCAGATACCATGGCGGAAAAGCTGGCTTTGTGGGGACAGCTTCGCGAATGCAGCTGTTGCCACCAATTCAGGGGGCAGTAGCCACAGCACATCAGAGCAGCTATCGCGCGATGTCATTGCCCATAGTAGCTGCCCACTCACATAACGCCCACTCTCTCCTCTAATCTGGCCTTGGCCTGCAGCTACCATGGAAAGTGCCGAAATCATGGAAATGTTCCATCATGGCTGCACTTTCCCTGCGTTAGGTGCCACCAGCAGTTGGTATTTCCACATTAGCCCCAAGGTAGCAGCTTTTTTTTTTTTTTTTTTTTTAGTGCCATCAAGTCAGTGTTGACTCATAGCGACCCAGCTACCTCTGGATTTTCTTGGCAATGTATCACCGGAAGTAGATTGCCAGTCTTTTCTTCCGAGGCAATGGAGGGTAAAGTGACTTGCCCAAAGTCACAAGGAGTGCCAGTGGGAATTGAACCCTTGATCTTCTGGGTACTAGGCAGTTGCTCTAACCACTAGGCTATTCCTCCACTCCTAGCAGCTAGCATGGTTTAATAAACCGACCCTTTAGTTACACCTCCAAAACATGTAGCTAACTCCATTCTGCATTATTAGCCATGCCATTAATGCTTGGTAGCGATCATTGCTCTGTGTTAATTGCCCAGCTGCCTTCCCTAAAGTGTTGGGAACACCCCCGAGAGTTACTGCAGATTCTTTGCACCTCCTGCTCTGTAGCTTTGGTTTCTAATGCATATGAGATGCAAACTTTAGCACAGGCTAGTAAATAGGTCTTTCAGCGTGTAATAATAAGAAAAAACCCACATCTTTATCTGTTCACACAGCCATACCTTATGTTAATAAAACAGAAAGGTGCTATAAAATAATTTTAATTAAGAGTTAACTGAACATGCTATGTCCAGATGTTCTCCAGGAACAAGCAGGAATCAGTCCACATATATGGGTGACGTCGGCACCGATGGAGCCCATACGGAGCATTTCCCCAACTTTCAAAGAAAGCCTTTGGGATTGCTGCCACGCATGCGTGGTCCTCCTCCCACCCAAGGGTACCATTTTGCTCAGTCTCCCCTTTTCCGCAGAGCCCTTCGGATGCGAGTTTCGTCTCTGGAAAAAATTTCTCTGTTTCGAACAGGATTTTGCTATCCAGCCTTTGCTGGTCCTCTTCCTGCCTCTCGAGCATCTCTGCTTTGACCTTGGTCTCGGGGTTTTTCCCTTTCTTGTGTTTTACCATGCTTTCGCGCCCTTTTTAACTGTTGACCACGTCGAGGATCTTCAACCTCGCAGGGGTCCTTTTTCCCACCAAAGACCTCCAGTTTTAAGAAATGTGATAAGTGTTCATAAAACATGTCGCTCACAAACACCCATGTCTCAGGTGTCTAGGAGCCAACCATGACCCAGAGTTATGCTCCCTCTGTAAGAAGATGTCCTCCAAGGCCATCCAGTCATAAGCAAAAGCTGGATGATCTCTTCCGTAAGACAGCCCTGGTATCCCTGGTAGCTTCCCGCACTTTGGCCCCACAACCTCTGGAGTCTTCCAAGGCTCCTCCGCGGGCCCAGCGGCACTCTGATCAGGGTTTGCCCGAATGCAAGCGGAAGAAGAAGAAGAAGGCTGTGAGGACTCTGTCAGGGGCACCAGACAAGCATGAGAGGTCACACGCCCAGTCTCTCAGCCCCCCTTGGCAGTCTCTGGAGTCGGAGAGTGAGCGGCCCAGTAAGGTATCTCGAACCAATATGGAGGCCTCTGATGAAGGCGCCTGGTCTCCTGAAGAGCATCCTGGCGAGGACTCCCACTCCTCGACACCCAACCCGGTCACCCGGAGGTGTCGCAGGGCCCCACTCCCAAGTGGGAGGCTTGTATGCTGGCCTTTGAGTGCAGCATTTCTGTGTTCCTCGCTGCCCAGCAGGTGCTGGTGCACGGCCCCGCTGGCATGCATCACGAGACCGCAGGGACCTCAATCTTGAGGATTCTGCAGGCCACCACAGTGACCCCCAAGAGCCAGAAATCTTGTGAGGATCTTCGGCAAGGTCTTAATCTCCATCCCAGTCCTCGAGTACGAGATCTTATTGGGCGAGCTCCTCCAGCTCCAGGCAGGTTTTGGCCTTGGAAACCCAGAGCAAGTCACCGACCCATCTCGAGTTACCCGACCTCGAGTCCTCCACGGACTACTCAGAGTGGGAGTCCAACAGGGAGTCCTCCCCGGAGACTCGGTCCCACCAAGACCTCCCCTCGGACCCCTCTCCGCAGACCCAGAAGCAGTGGTCACCTCCCGAGGACACCTCCTTTCTGGAATTCATCCAGGACATGGCACGGGACCTAGCGCTCACCACAGAATCGGAGGAGGAGCCCCGTGCAGAGGAGCTCGATATTCTTTAATATGAAGCCCCTCTGAAAGAAGCTCTCTCAGTGCCAGTTCTCCCATTCTGAACAGACTCCTCCTCCGCATGTGGTAGACCCCGGCCTCTGTCCCTATCGTGAGCAAGCGCCTGGATGCTATGTATAGGGTTCAGGGGGACCGAGGGTTTCGGAAAGCCCAGTTTCCCCACACCTTGATGGTGGTCGAATCAGCCATGCGGAAGCTAAAGAGTCCAAAGACTCATTCTTTGGTCCCACCAGGCAGAGTCTCGTACCCTTGACGCCCTCGGGCACAAGACTTATCAGGGCTCCATGCTGTCATGCCACATCCCAGTTTACCAATTATACATTCGGATGTTACTCCATGACTTCACTAGAGAGCTCGGAGGCTTTGCGGCGGGCCTTGATGGAGACCATCTCTGGCATTTTCAGGCCCTTTCAAAATCAGTCAGAGAATGCTCGAAGTACCTCTCATGAGCAGTGTGCGACGGCTTTGAGGCTTCTGCCTGGGTGGCGGCGGCTGGCATCGGAGCTTGCTGGCAGGCTTGACTCCAGTCCTCGGACCTGGAACAGTGGGTCCAGAAGAAGCTGCTGGACATCTCTTGCCTCGGGGAGCAACTATTTGGCAAGCCCATGAAGGATAAGTCAATGAAGATTGAGATGGAGTACGTGACTCATATTCACCTCTCCCAAAAACTTCCTCCTTCTCCAGGAAGAAGCTGTAGAGCAAGAAATCTTGTTTTCTTCCATTGGAAGGGGCTCCCATACAGGGGCTACCCAGCCTACCTGCTGGCGTCAACCCCTGTTTAAGGCGGTACATGGCCCTCGTAAGCCGAAGGGTCGCAAGACCCAACCCCCGGCACCGGCTCAGCCACTCTCAGGGTTTTGACGCCATTGGCATAGCTTCTCATCCTCTGGAAGGATGGCTGTCCATCAGGGGGGCCTCTGGTCCATCTGGTCATTCGGGAGGGCTATCTTCTCCATCTGGACCAGGCCCCTCCTCCATACTTCCCCAGGGAGCCAGGTTGGCTTCCCCAGCACCAGGCCCTCCTGAATCAGAAGTCCCACCGCACTTCCGAGGATGGAGGTTTTACTCCCAATACTTCCTCATCCCAAAGCAGACAGGGGGCCTTCGGCCCATCTTTGACCTACGGAACCTAAACAAGTTCCTGGTGTGGGAGAAGTTCAAGATGCTCTCCCTTGGAACATTACTGCTCTTCCTCCAGCAGGGCGATTGGCTATGCTCCTTGGACTTAAAGCATGCTTTCTCTCACATCCTTGTCCATCCCAAACACAGAAAGTACCTCCGCTTCATGGTTCAGGGAAATATTACCAGTACAGGGTACTTCCCTTCAGCCTCGTGTCCGCCCCCTGGGTCTTCATGAAGTGTTTGGCCATGGCTGCAGCCCAACTGCAGCTGCAGGGCATCTTCGTCTATCCATATCTAGATGACTGGCTCGTAACAGCGGGCATCGCCTCCGAAGCCAGGCAGGCCACGGACCGCACCATTCGCCTCCTGGAGCATCTGGGGTTTCGTGATCAATTGCCCAAAGTCCCACCTCACTCCAGTTCAGTCCCTGGAGTTCATTGGGGCTCGCTTGAACATCCTGCGAGCCATGGCTTTCCTTCTTCAGGACAGGGAGGACCGCCTTGTGTCTCTGGCATCCGAAGTGTGGTGCTGCAGCACGTCTCGGCCCGGACAATGCTTCGCCTTCTCGGCCACATGGCCTCCACGGTCCATATCATGCCCAATGCCCATCTCAACATGTGGGCGGCACAGTGGTGCCTCCGAGTGCAATGGGCACAGTCGACTGGCCGCCTCCGAGACCCCATCTCGGTCCCTCCCAGCGCACAAAGTCTCTCAACCTGCTTAGAGGTATGCCCTTCCAAGCTCCGCCGCATCAGGTGGTCTTGACGGATGCCTCCCTGGAAGGCCTTGCAACCCACTGCGAGGGGCGGTGCATTCAAGGGACCTGGCCCCTCGAGGCAGCAGATCAACTTGCTGGAGTTCCAGGTCATCCGCCTTGCACTCAAGGTCTTCAGAGACCACCTGCAGCACCGAGCAGTGCTGGTCCAGACGGACAACCAGGTCACGATGTTCTCTGTAAACAAATAAGGAGATACCGGCTCAAACAGCCTTTATTCAGAGGCGACAGCCCTATGCTCCTTTGTGGTGAGCCAGGGCATGATCATCCAGGCCACTTATCTCCCAGGCCAGACAATACATTGGCGGACTGGCTCAGCAGAGACCCCCGGCCTCACAAATGGTGCCTGGACCTCTTTGCCAGTCTTGCAAATTTGCAGCACCCCTGGTTCTGCGGACCCCTCCTGCACCTGGGCAGGGTGGCCCTGGATGCCTTCCCCGTCTCGTGGGAAACAGGCCTGTTGTATGTCTCCTCCCCACGCCCCTCATAACCTGAACCCTTCTCAAGGTCCAGCGGGACAGGGCCTCGGTGACTCTCATAGTCCCGAGGTGGCCCAGGCAGCCTCTCTCAATGGAGCCCCCGGTCCCTAACGGATTCTCACCTGAGCTGCTGACACAGGAGGAAGGTCTGGGTCTTCATCCCAATCTGAGGTCCCTATCCCTCACAGCTTGGCAGCTGAGTGGGTTGCTCTAGAATCCTACCATATTCCCGTGGAGATCGAGGACATTCTTTTGGCCTCATGAAAGGACTCATCCAGATGGGCTTACGCCTTCAAGTGGTGTCAGTGGTGTGGTGCTCGGAGCTCTGGGCGAACCCATTTTCATGCCCTACCAGTTTGGTCTTGCAGTACCTGCTCCAGCTCTCGCAGTCTGGGCTGAAGTCTAACTCTGTCAGGGTTCATCTGAGTGCCATCTCAGCAAACCTCTTTCGGGGCAACTGCTTGTCTCTCGTTTCATGCGAGGCCTGTTCCTTTCCAGGCCCCCTACCTACACTCCTCTGGTGGAATTGGACCTCAATGTGGTCCTCACACAGCTGACCAAGCCACCATTTGAGCCCATGACTACATGCCTGCTGCAGCATCTGTCGTGGAAGGTGGCCTTCCTGGTGGCTCACCTGCGCCTGGAGAGTCCGAGGCACCATACACAAGGTTTTATAGGAACAGGGTGGTCCTGCAGACTTACCCCAAGTTCCTTCCTAAGGTTGTCTCGGATTTTCATCTCAATCAAGAGATAGTGCTGCCCACTTTCTTCCCTATGTCCCATGCTATCCGATTCTCCACACCTTGGATTATAAGAGAGCTCTCTCTTTCTACCTGCAGCGGACTCGGGACCACTGCAGATCCGGGCAGCTCTTCGTTTCCTTCAATTCCAGCCATTTGGGGCTGATGGTCACCAAGCATACCTTGTCCATCTGTGTGGCAGACTGAATCGCCTTTGCCCAGGCCAAGGCCGGGTTTCCCCTGGACTGCCAAGTCAAGGCTCACAATGTCCGAGCGATGATAACATCGGTCGTTAGCCTGCACTCATTGTCACTGGCAGACATCTGCCGGGCTGCGACCTGGTCCTCCACTCATACCTTTGCGATGCATTACTGCCTGGAGAGGGAGTCCCGTCAGGACACCGCCTTTGGCCAGGCTGTACTCCATAATATGTTTGGGGTTTAAGCAACTCCTGCCCTCCAACCCTTCTTGTTCCAGCTACCGGGAGCGGGGCCATTAATGGACCCGGGGTCCTCGGGCTGCCTTCGGCTTTCACTGGCAACTGCTCACAGCGCTGCCATGCTATTTCCTATAGGTCCTCAGTAGCCTGTAGCTAGGGAGTCCCATATGTGAGGACTGACTTCCTGCTTGTTCCTGGAGAAAGCGCAGTTACTCACCTGTAACAGGTGTTCTCCAGGGACTGCAGGAATAGTCCTCACAACTCTCCCTCCTCCCCTTGGAGTTGCTGTATATTTTGCCATCTTCTTGAAGGGGCTATAGCTATGGCACCTGACTGAGTAAGATGGCATGCCTAGTGGAATTCCCAAAGGCTTTCTGTGAAAGCTGGGGAAATGCTCCGTGTGGGCTCCGTCGGTGCCGGCATCACCCATATGTCAGGACTGATTCCTGCTGTCCCTGAAGAGCACCTGTTACAGGTGAGTAACTATGCTTTCTGTCCAGTCTGTTCCTTTCGAGAACTTGAGCCAAGGAACAGACTTTCCAAAAAATCTACAATGAGCCTAGCAACATGCATCAGATGATCAATCAACATTTTCTGATAAGGGGGGTAGGAACAGGCCCACCCGAAAATCCAGATGCAATGATGAAGAAAGCAACAACTTTGTATCAGTGATATCAAATATTTCCTTTTCTACTAAAGGCTAGAAATTCTATACACATCTGCATATTGCCATCACATAGCTATGAACCAGATTGACCACATTCTCTCTAAAGGGGATGTTTTCTTTGGGGTGGAGGTGGGGCCAGTCAGAATCGGCAATAGTAGTTTCAAAAAGTATGGTTACCTGGTATAGAAGGATTCAATCTCCAGAGACCTATGAGTCTGGCAGAAAAGTTTAGGAAGTTAGCATGATGATCTGAAATACGACAGAGGGATATATCACCAGGGGCCTCTAGTAAGCACAAGAAATAATAGATCCTGATAGAGGAATTATGTCTCAGCGAGTAATCTACAGCACCTCCTTGTAGGCAGCAGTATTTCCCAACCTTTTATATCTGACCCAGTTCCTCACCTGCTGCCACTTATTTATTTATGTGAAACATTCAAAAGGATGGCGGAGTGAAAGAGCAGTCTAATGGTTAAAGCGGCAGGCTGAGAACTGGGGAAAACAGGGTTCAAATGTCACCATTGCTTCTTCTGATCTTGGGCGTGTCACTTAACTCTCCATTATCTGAGGGACAAAGAGAGCCCTCCAAGGGACAGGAAAAATACGTACTTGCCTTCAGGACCATACCAAGCTAGAAATGCATTCTAAGTGAGTCATGGACCTGGTGCCACCCACCCCCTCTCCCCCTTGACCCATATACAAGAACCCACTCTTACAGGACTTCTTGAAAGCCCAGTGATGACATCAGCACCGCTTCTGTACTTGCAGCCATTGCCCTCAGCTACTCCTGAAAAAGGCATGAAATCTTATATCACTTCCCTAGAGTAACAGTTGTGTTTCAGATACAATATAGAAACTCATTTAAGCACAGAGATTCACTTTATTGACAGAGCGGAAAATAAGGCAACTAATAATAGGCTGCATTTGAATAAAGAGGTGGGGGCTATCACAGGCTTCCCCGGAGTTCCCCGAAAGTCTCCATGCAGATGCAGCCATGTTTGATCCAATTCGAGGTGGAGCTTCAAGGCCTTGGTTTGGTTTTCCTGAGAAGTCAGGGCTTAGACATAAGTATCTACTGCGCTTTTGCAGGCAACACAGGTGTGAAAACAGAACGCTGGGTATCTGGATCAAAATCCATCCATGCCATTAGCTACATATATCAATTGCTGCTCTGCAATCAAAAGAGGATAGAGCAATAGGCAAACAATGGCATTCGATAACATCATCATCATAAGAATATGAAATGGATCGAATTTGGATTTTAGATGTAATTACTCACTTTCCCAAATCCATGCTCAAAGTGAGTTAAGTAAAAGTACTGTAGGTATTTTCCTGCACTATGGGCTAAATGTATAATTAAGAAGAAACTTGCAAAAATTGTAATGAAATACAGTGCAATTGGTGAATGCTTAATTTCTGTTACTCTACGGGGAATGCCCATCAACACAGGTATATGCCCCAACAACAGCTGCAGAAGAAGAAGAAGAAGTGGATGAGTTCTATGAACAAGTACAAGCTGAAATTTAAAGAACATGCAAACAGGATAGTCATGGGTGACTGGAACGCAAAAGTTGGCAAAGTGGTTGGAAAATATGGACTTGGCAACAGAAATGAAGCTGGGGAATGACTGATAGAATTCTGCAAGACTGATGATCTATTTATCTCAAACACCTTCTTCCAGCAACACAAGCGCAGACTGTATACGTGGACTTCACCCAATGAATTGTACAAAAATCAAATTGACTACATCTGTGGAAGTCAACATTGGAAAAGCTCAATAACATCAACAAAGACAACCTGGAGCCGACTGTGGTACAGATCACAGACTATTAGAATGCAAACTCAAGCTAAAGCTGAAAAAGAGCAAGCCACTCATGAATATAGCAAAATATGACCTTCAGAACATACCAATGGAATTTAAAGACTGTCTGCAAAATAAATTTGCTGCTTTGGATACAAATGACAGAACCAGAAGAGTTATGGGATGACAGCAAGAAAATTGTGTTACAAGAAAGTGAGAAGTCTCTACAAAGTGAAAAAGCAAAAATGGCCAAATAGTAGATGTGGGATAGATCCTTGAAAAGAATACCAAAGGATTTCTACAGCAATGCTTTTTACTGTGTAAACCATGAGAAACTCTGGGCCACATTAAGAAGCATGGGTATATGAGAACACTGATAGCTCTCTTGCACAACCTTTACAGTGATCAAGAAGCAACGATTCAAACAGAACAAGGAGAAAAATAATGGTTTATAATCAGCAAAGGTGTACAACAAGGCTGCATACTTTCCCCCTACCTGTTTAATTTATATGCAGAACAAATCATCAGAGAAGCAGGACTGCATGAAGACAACTGAGGTGTGAAGATTAGTGGAAGACTCAACAACCTTCGCTATGCTGATGACACCACAATACTGGCTGAAAGTGAAGACAATCTGAAACATTTGCTTCTCAAGATCAAGGAACATAGTCTTAACATGGGCCTGCACCTTAGCATAAAGAAGACAAAGATCCTGACAACTGCCAAAATTAATAAGTTCATTGTTGATGGAGAAGAAATTGAATAGTTGACATCTTTAACTTGCTTAGATCAATAATCAATAAAGAAACGACAAGCAGTCAAGAAATGAGACAACGCATTGCTCTTGGCCGAATGACTATGAAGGATCTAGACAAGATTCTCAAGAGCAGAGATGTCTCTCTCTATACAAAGATTCAACTTGTTCAAGCCATGGTATTTTCAATAACATCATATGGATGCAAAGGTTGGACAGTGGAAAGGATAGATAGGAAGAAAATCAATGCTTTGAATTACTGTGTATACCATGGACTGCCCAAAGAACAAACCAGTCAGTACAAGAGGAGATCAAACCTAAGCTTTCTTTAGAAGCTCAGATGACAAGACTTTGACTTTCATACTTTGGACACATCATGTGAAGAGAGAGATCATTAGAGAAAAACATCATGCTTGGCAAGGTTGAAGCTCAACGCAAAAGAGGAAGGCCAGCAATGAGATGGATTGATACAATGCCACTCTAACAATGAGCCTCGTGACTGAAGACCAAACAGTTTAGGACAGCTATCCAGAGGGCCGCCATGAGTCAACACCAACTTGACGGCCAGGGGCGGCCCAAGGGGGGTGTGGGGCCATGTGCGGAGACTCGGTGCAGGGCCTCATTTGCATAAGGGACCTCATTTGCATAAATATTTGCATAATGGTACCATTCACTAACTTTTAGTAAACATGCCTCTTAATGAGTGTATGGATAAAGAAAGACTAAAAGATTTCTACATTACTATAATCCAGTGCCAACTGCCAGGCACATTAGGAACTACTACAAACACTGCCCATTTAGAACCCATAGCAAACCCGCCGTATCATAACAGCACTACCAGGACTCACAAAGCACAAGACCCTACCTATCAAAAGGCAACACTACAAATATTAAACCAATACATTTCAGAGAACAATACATGACCTACTGGGGAAAGAGAACAAGTGGCAATGTCAAATAGGAATTACATAAACAGAATACCTCAGCTCAGTTACACGTGCAGAACATAGACCATCACCAAACAAGAAATCACAATGTAGAAACAGGAAGACAATAATTAAACTGGGAACCCCAAAAGCCCAACAACACTGTAGAAATAAAACTATAAATTAATTTCCTCTTGTACTAAACAAAGCGCAGACGTTAATGATGCACATTTCCCAGAGCTGGCATATTTCAGTTTATAAATTAAATAAAGAGATATTTTTCTACCGTTTGTGCATTTTTTTTCAGTTGCAATTGCTCCAGCCACTTTCTTCTGGTTTCTTTGTGTCTTCTGCTAACTCTCCATCATCTGCTGTCCATTTGTCCTTTCTTCACTCTTCTAGTTTTTTTCCATTTTCTCTCTACATCTGCTTTAACATACTAATCTTTCTCCTTTTGCTCTTTCCTCATTCCTATTTCATCCACTCAAATTTTACCCCGCCATCCTCAATCCCCACTTACTCTCCCAATATCTGGCCAATTGTAGATTTGTCTTCCCTCCCACACAAAATATTTTTTCCCTCTCCATTTCACTCTCCCAGCTCTATCCCATTCTAATCCTCCCCCAACATCAGCTCCCTTCTAGTTCCAGCCCCACCCAGCATCTGCTCCCTTCTAGTCCCCGCATCAGCCCATTTCCAGTCCTAGCTCCCCCATCTAAGTCCCTCCATCAGCTCATTTCCAATCCCAGCCTCCCATAAGCCCATTTCTAGTCCTATCCTAGTCCCACCATCAGCCCATTTCAAGTCCTAGCTCCCCCATCCGAGTCCCTCCATCAGCTCATTTCCAATCCCAGTCCCCCATCAGCCCATTTCTAGTCCTTTCCTAGCCCCACCATCAGCCCATGTCAAATCCAACTCCCCTCCACAGCCCATTTCCAGTCCAAGCCTCCCATGAGCCTACTTCCAGTTCTAGCCCCTCCATGAGTCCATTTCAATCCAAGCCCCCCCAACAGCCCATTTCCAGTCCTATCCTAGCCCTTCATCAGCCCATTTCCTGTCCTAGCCCCCCCCTCACTCAGCCCATTTCCAGTCCTAGCTCCCTCCCCTTACAGCCCATTTCCATTCCAAGCCCCCCTCCCCATCAGCTATTTGTAGTTCAAGCCCTCCTTTCACTCAGCCCATTTCCAGTCCTAGCCACCCCCCAGGGAAATCCCATCAGCCCCGGCGGGATTAACAGAGCCGCGAGAGGTCAGAGAAGCTCTCGTGGCTCTGAAAGCCCGCACATTGGGAGGGACTTGGGAGCTGATGCTGCAGGGAGGCTCTGCCGGGCAGGCGGGGCCCCGCGGCAGGACATTTGATTCTGCCACTGCCACGGCGGCAGCGGCAGCAGCAGCCGTTCTTGTTTTTTTTTAATCTACTTGTGCTAATGTAGAATGTTTTTTGCGTGGGGCCCCCTGAAAAGCGGGGCCCTGTGCAAAAAACATTCTTGCTCAATGGACGTGCCGGCCCTGTTGACGGCCCTTAACAAAAACAACAACATGGGCTAAATTTACAAATGTGCATTAATGTATTAATAAATGGGCCTTCTTGACAATAATGGAGATTGTGTTAACTCAGGGCTTGATGCAGACATTGTGCCACAAAGCTCTAATGCAGAGTTTCCTAACACCAGTGCAGACGTTTTGCTCAGCAATGCTGTAAGCAAACAGGAAAATGAGCTGTGTGCAAGATCTCTGCACTAAACAAGGAGAACAAGCCAGACACCTGCATATAGGCTCTGCGTAAGCACCTCTATCCTGCACACTTGTGGGAATGTGCTGGAATGCTATTTGGCACATAAACAGCAATATGATTTTGCTCAGCATTTCAGACGGTGTTCCAACATCATTGTAGCGCATTTCCCCTGCCACTGTTTTCAGTACTCTCTTCAGCAAAGACCTATGAGCTAACCCTTAACCCCTCATCAGACCTCATGTTAAAATCCCAGCATTGAGCCCAGCCTTCTGGTCTTCTCCGCACTTCTCTGCATAGCTCATTGCTTCATTACTTTCCATTGAAATGGATTTAAATGCAGTGTGTACGGCCATTAGCGCATTGACACCCACCTTAAATTCCTTCCTGCATTCTGCAACCACACTAATGGCGAAAATTGTGCACAAACCCTGCACTCATGGCCACACACTTTGCTGCAGTGGAGCCCTCAGTCCATAATGGCCTTTAATGCGCATTGGCAGTCAGGTCCTGAATGTGTATCTGAGCAATGAAGGATGACGTGACTTGCCCAAGGCCACAGGAGGCATCAGTGAGAGAAGTAGGATTTGAACCCTGGCTTCTCGGGTTTGTAGGCTGCTGCGGTAACTACCAGGCTACTTCTCCACTAGCAAAGCCGACACACAGCTACTTCAGACATTGCTGGAAGAGAATAAAGCTCTGAAATACCATGGCCACAAAAAAGCTAGGGCTTAATGAATGCAGCGCAGGCGACACACCACAATGCAAAATCATAGTTCTCATTACCAAAGCAGTAGAAAAACTGATTAGAGCCCTCAGATCAATTCATAAAAGACTTAGAATATAAAAAGAGGCTAGCACACAGACAAGCATATGGCCACCCAAGCACTTCAAAAAGGACAAAAGAAAAGCACTCATAAGGAACATAAAGGGACACACCACGTGCACCGCAGTGTTCCCAGCACGCCTACAGCCATGGAGGAACCTTTCCGTGCTGCAGTCCAGCTTCCTTAACTAGAGGAGAAGAGAGCTTCCTCTAATGACCCATGCCAACTGTGGGTGTTGACTTAAACTGTGTCATAAAACTATGACAAGGAGAGAAAGAAATTCTACATATCACATGCCTACACAATATGCTATGAAGCAACCAAATTTGCCACCCCATGCTCCTTTTCCAAGATAATTTCCAAAAGGCTAATAAGCCAGAATGACTACAAAAACAGTGTGTCCCATTTAAAGTGATAGAAACATGATGCGTACTTCGGTGGGTAAGAGTAACCCACTAGGGTACCCATCCTGTCTTAACGTTCTTCCCTGGGTGGACAAGCTGGAAGTAGGGAGGGGCCTACAGTGCAGGTGCTACTATAGCCAGTCAAGCAACGGTATGATCAAAGTTTGTAGCCCAGTAACTGGCAAGGACAGTAGAAATTAACCAATGTTCCTAGCCTTGCAAAATATATACTAATTCACAGCTTACGCTTAAGCCAGTTCGAGTGGGTGTGAGATACCATCGCATGTATTACTTACACTGACAGTCAGCCTCCTAGTTCCTACCCAGCAAGCACATCATTTAATCTCCAAGCTGCTTAGTCTCCGGCTGCCAAGGCTGTAGTACATTGCTCCCACATAGGGTTACCAACTGGCTCCAGATGCGCCCGACAGGCTTGATCCAGTCCTGGGTTTACCCCATTGCATGCAGGGACATGTAGTTCTGATTTCTCCATTGCACTCCATAAGAAAAACAAGACTACATGTCCCTGCATGCAATGGGGTAGACCCAGGACTGGATCAAGCTTGTCGGGCGCATCTGGAGCCAGATGGCAACCCTACTCCCACAGGTACCTGTGTTGAGTCAATGAAGAGTAGAAATCAGGTCAGAGCCTTTTGAAACATTCCTGCTGGTGCCTATGAGCCAGGGGCAATGGAACACCTTTTTGGTTGGAGACAGAGGCGGCCCAAGGGGGGTGCGGGGCCATGTGCGAAGACTCATTGCGAAGCCTCATTTGCATAAATATTTGCATAATGTTAACCTGCACTAACTTTCAGTAAACATGTCTCTTAATGAGTGTCTGGATAAAGAAAGACTACCAGATTTCTACATTACTATACTCCAGTGCCAACCACCAGGCACATTAGGAAGTACTACAAACACTGCCCATTTAGAACCCATAGAAAACCCACCGTATCATAACAGCACTACCAGGACTCACAAAGCACCAAACCCTACCTATTGGCAACACCATAAATATTAAACCAATACATCTCAAAGAATACAAATAGTGCGGTATATAAGAGATGTAAATAAATAAATAAATAAAAATCTCCTACTGGGGAAAGAGAACAAGTGGCATTGTCAAATAGAAACTACATGAACAGAATACCACAGCTCAGTTACACATGTAGAACATAGACAGTCACCAAACAAAGAACAAGGAATCACATTTTAGAAATAGAAAGACAATAATTAAACTGGGAACCCCAAAAGCCAAAGCTGGAACGTACAATAACACTGGAGAAATAAAACTATAAATTAATTTCCTCTTGAACTAAACAAAAATGCAAAGCCATGCACATTTCCCAGAGCTGACATATTCCAGAATACATTCAAAATAAAAAAGCATTTTTCTACCTTTTGTTGTTTGGGCATTTTATTTTTCCGTTGCATTTGCTCCAGTCACTCTTCCGGTTTCTTCATGTCTTCTGCTTTCTCTCCATTGTCTGCTGTCCATTTGTTCTTTCTTTTCTCTTTTAGTTTTGTTTCCCAATCCCTCTCTACATCTGCTTTAACATACTGATCTTTCCGCTTTTGCTCTTTCCTCCATTTCTTTTTCATCCACTCAAATTTCACCTTTCCATCCTCATTCACCAATACCGGCCAATCTTAGATTTTTCTTCCCTCCCATATAAAATATTTTTCCCCTCTCCATCCTCACTCCCTCAGCCCTATCCCCTTCTAGTCCTCCCCCAACATCAGCTCCCTTCTAGCTCCATTCTCCCATCCCCCACATCAGCCTATTTCCAGTCCTATTCCAGCCCCCCATCAGCCCATTTCCAGTCCAAGCTACTACTACTACTACTACTATTTACCACTTATAGAGCGCCATACACGCAGCACTGTACAGCTAACCTACAAGAGGCATCCAAAATGCAAGAGACAGTCCCTGCCTGTCAGAGTCATGCTCTTACAATCTAGTCAGAACATTATATTGGTCGGTTTAGTGCAAGGCACGGTATGGTCTATACAATTGGTCATGAGAGTTGACGGGAGTTAAGATAAGGATAGAAGTCAGGATCTGAAAGCGACGGTGAAAAGGTGGGTCTTCAACCTGGATTTGAAGAGGGCCAGGGAGGGTGCCTGGCGTATAGACACAGATAGGCTGTTCCAGGCGTGAGGTGCAGCAAGGTGAAAGGAGCGAAGTCGGGAGTTAGCGGTGTGGGTGAAAGGCATAGATAGAAGTAATTTGCTTGCGGAGCGCAGGTTCCGAGAGGGGATATAGGGAGAGATAAGGGATGAGAGGTATTGAGGGGCCATAGAGTGAATGCATTTATAGGTCAGTAGGAGAAGTTTGAATTGGATGAGGAATTGGACAGGGAGCCAGTGAATCAACTTGAGTAGAGGAGTAATGTGGGCATGGCAAGACTGGCATGGTGGAAGATTAGTCGAGCAGCGTGATTTTGTATAGATTGAAGGGGAAGGAGGTGGCTGACAGGGAGACCAGTAGGTTGCAATAATCGAGGCGAGAGGAGATTAAGGAGTGGATAAGCGTTTTGGTGGTGTGTTCAGAGAGGAAGGGGCGGATTTTGCCAATGTTGTAGAGAAAGAAGCGGCAGGTCTTGGCTACAAGCTGGATATGTGCAGAGAAGGAGAGAGAGGTGTCAAAGATAACCCCTAGGTTGCGGGCCGAGAGAAAAGGAAGGATAGTAGCTCCGTCCACATAGACTGAGAAAGGGGGAAGAGGAGGGGAGGAGTTGGGGGGGAAAGACAAGGAGTTCAGTCTTGGCCATGTTCAATTTCAATCGGCGATGAGACATCCAGGCAGCGATGTCGGAGAGGCAGGCAGAGATTTTGGACTGGGTTGCTGGAGAAATATTAGGTGTAGAGAGGTAGATTTGGGAGTCATCAGCATAAAGATGGTACTGAAAGCCATGGGAGGAGATAAGCACACCAAGGGCTTGGGTGTAGAGAGAGAAAAGGAGGGGGCCCAAGACGGATCCCTGGGGTACACCAACTTGGAGCGGGGTAGGGGAGGAAGAGGAGCCACCAGAGCATACACTGAATGAGCGATGGGAGAGGTAGGAGGAGAACCAGGATAGTACCAGGTCCTTGAAGCCAAGGGAGGAGAGGGTGGTGAGGAGAAGATTATGATCAACGGTGTCAAAAGTAGCGGAGAGATCAAGAAGGATGAGGATAGAGTAGAGGCCCTTAGATTTAGCCAGGAACAGGTCATTAGAAACTCTTGCGAGAGCTGTTTCAGTGGAGTGTAAGGGACGGAAGCCGGATTGTAGTGGGTCCAGGAGGGCCTGGGAGGTGAGGAAGTCGAGGCAGTGGCAGTGGACTGCTCGTTCTAGTAGTTTGGATATGAAGGGAAGGAGGGAGATGGGTCAATAGTTAGAAGGGCATGTGGGATCGAGTGAGGGTTTCTTGAGGAGGGGTGTGACAACAGCATGTTTGAAGTCCACGGGGACAGTTGCAGTGGAGAGTGAAAGGTTGGGGATATGAGAGATAGGGGGGTACAATGGTGGGGGAGATGGGGTGTAAGAGATGGGTGGGGATAGGGTCAGATGAACAGGTGGTGAGTTTGGAGGAGGTAAGGAGGAGTGTGGTTTCTTCTTCAGAGATCGGAGGGAAGGAGGAGAGTGTAGCGGAGGAAGTATGGATGGGGGGGAGACTTGGGGAGGGGGGGAGGTTGATGAGGGGGTGGGGAACTGGAGGGTAATCTTATGGATTTTGTCATGGAAGTAGTCGGCTAGGGTTTGGGAAGAAAGGGAGGACAGGACCAGGGGCGGGGGGACCTTAAGGAGAGAATTGAAGGTATTAAAGAGACGGCGAGGATCAGAGGCGAGGGAGTTGGTCAGGTGGATGTAATAGTCTTGCTTGGCAAGTGCTATGGCAGACTGGAAGGCACCAAGCATGAATTTGAAGTGTAGAAGGTCTTCCGGGGAACGGGATTTGGACCAAGCACGCTCGGTGGAACGTGCACAGGTACGTAGATAGAGGGTTGTGAGCGAAAGCCAGGGCTGGGGAGTAGATCGTTTGACTGGACGTGGGGTGGGTGGGGCAAGAGTTTCATGAGCTGAGGATAGTATAGCATTGTAGGAAGATAGTGCCTCATCGATGGACTTGGAGGATATAATGGAGGAATGAGATGGAGAAACAGTGGAGGAAAGAGTTAGGGGATCAATATTATGGAGGTTTCTAAATAGGTCAGAGGAGACAGGACGAGGTTGAGACGGCGGAAGCTGAAGAGTAAAGGTTAAAGGGTGATGGTCAGATGAGGGAAGGATTGAGTTGCAGAAGTTTGAGGGAGAGGAATTAGAGAAGAGTATTAGGTCAAGGCAGTGGCCGTGTAGGTGTGTGCGGGCGGTGGAGCAAAGTTGGAGGTCGTACAAGGAGATGAGGGTGAGGAACTTTGAGGCATGGGGGTCGGAGGAGTTGTCGATGTGAATGTTAAAATCGCCAAGAATAAGAGTGGGGGAGGAGGGATCTAGAAAGGTGGAGAGCCAGAAGTCGAAGTCGGTGAGGAAAGTTGATTGGGATTTGTCGGGTGGGTGATAAATAACAGCAACACGGAGGGGAAGTGGTATGAGGAGGCGAATGGAGTGGACTTCAAAGGAGAGGGGGGAGGGTGACTGAGGTAGCAGGAGAGGTTGGACTTGGCAGGAGGGAGAAAGTAGGAGACTAACACCACCACTGTGACCAGTAGATCAAGGTGTATGGGAGAACTGGTAACCCCCATAGCAGAAAGAAGCAATGTATACGGTGTCATCTGGGGGGAGCCAGGTCTCAGTCAGGGCAAGAAGGTGTAGGGCATTAGAGATAAAAAGATTGTGAGTAAAAGGAAGTTTGTTAGTGACTGAGCATGCATTCCATAGCAGTGGCGTAGCGTGAGTTGTCAGCACCCGGGGCAAGGCAAGTAATTTGCGCCCCCTAACCCGTGGATTTTAGCCGCCGGGGAGCTTCTTTGCGTGGGGGAGCCGACCGTGATCCTACCCCGGGAGGGAGCGATCGTCAGCACTGACCTCGCTGAGCCGGAGTCCAGGGAAACGAACAGCACAGCAGCAAGAGCCCGACAAGCATGGTTAAATGCCCAACAGCAGGGAAGAGGAGGAGATCCGGAACCAGAAACTCGCGATGCCGCCCTGCAGCTCCGCCTTCTCGAGCGCACAGGGCGATCCGACCCCAACCCCAGCTTTACATTGAGATCGAGGGGCGACGACGCGATAAACAGTCCCCCTCCCACCCCGCCCCGGCAGCTTGTGTGAAATAGCTACCTAGAGGGTGTCAATCGCATCGCCTGCGCTTTGTTGCCGAGGGTTTGCCAAGAACAATGCGACTCCCAGGACTGCGGGCTCGAGGGCTATAGCGCAAACCTCTTTGCAGTGCCACCACCAGATGGCGTACGCGCCAACATGTATCATAGGGACCTGCCTTTCCCCCTCATCGGCAACAGAGAGCTGCGAGTGCGAGCGCCCCCCCCCATGTTGCGCCCGGTGCGGCCGGCCCCCCCTGCACCCCCCACGCTACGCCTCTGTTCCATAGGGCACATGAAAACGGGAGAGCAGAGTGGGGATGGAGAGGGATATGGATAAGGTTAGATAAGTTACGTGAGGATTTCTTATCAGAGTACGTGAGGCCTTATTTCTAGGGAAGTGCAGAGATTTAGAGGGAGCAGGGTGCAGGTGGATATGTCTGGGTGAATGTGCCCTCCAAGAGGGACTTGAGAGAAGGGAGGCGAGGGGTTGAAAGAGGGGTGATGTTGATGGTATCAGATAGGCTATGTGAGGATTTCCTTTTGGAGATAAGGTTGGGGTTGATATCTCTGTATGAGTGATTGGGGGATGAGGGAGGGAGGGTGGAAGGGGGGAGGAGCGGGATGTGGATGAGATTAGATAAGGTACGTGAGGGACTCTTTTTAGTGTGAGAAAGAAATTGAGGGGGGCCAGGGTTGGGGTTGATGTTACCTGATGAGAGAAGGAGAAGGAGTAGTAGAGAGCGTGGTAAAGCGGAGACGGTACGGCGGAAGCGAGGGTGGGGTTGCCTTAGAGAGAGAGGGATTGGTTGAATGCGGGGGATGGTGTGCTGAAGCTCAACAGCAGATGCTAGGTACGAGGACAGAACGGAGGGAGAAGTGAGGAAGGTGGGGGGAAGGGGGAGAGGAGGGAGGGTGTTGGTAGGAGGGGAGACAGTTGGGTAGGATGAGGAAGAGAAGGACAATGTGATGTGGGGCCATGGCAATGGGCGACATTTTTTATGCAAGCAGTGGGTAACAAGTTCTAAGCAGGCAATGGGTAGCAAGATCTATGCAAACAATGGGTAGCGGTTCTATGCAGGCAATAGGTAGCGGTTCTATGCAGGCAGTGGGTAGCAAGTTCTAAGCGGGTAATGGATGGAAGATCAATGCCAACAGTCTAAAGCAGAGTTACTTGAAGGTAATGGGGTGGAGTTCATGAGATGGTTGGGGTCAGGAGTCGAAGTATGGAGGAGCGATCGTGCCTGCTCGGTCCCCAGCAGCTATGGAGATTTAAAGGAGCAGGGTTAATGGCTCACGCCATAGCGTCCCCCAGGCCCACGCCTAAGGGCCACGCCAAAGGGTCCTCTGGTGAGGCCCTCAGGCGTGGGCACGCCCGATGGAGCACGCCATTTTAAAGGGCCAACTGCCCTCTCCTCCGTTGGCAGCGCTGATGCGCCCGATGGAGCACGCTGCCAAGCTCCCCCCATCAGCCCATTTCCAATCCTGGCCTCCCTGTCAGTCATTTCCAGTCCTATACCAGCCCCCCATCAGCCCATTTCCAATCCTGGCCCCCAATCAGCCATTTCCAGTCCTATTCCAAACCCCTATCAGCTATTTCCAGTCCCAACCTAGCCCCCCATCAGCCCATTTCCAATCCTAGCCCCCCATTGGCCATTTCCTGTCCTATCCTAGACCCCCCCTCCCCCAAAAATGCCCCACGCCTATCTAAGCTGCTTCAGAGGTGAGCCGGGAAAGCCCGCGCGAGGCCCCGGCTCACCTCTGCACAGCTGCCAGCGTGAAAAGCGCCATTTTCCCCTCACGCTGGTGGCTCTGTTACTGTGAAGCATGCTGAATGCCGGGAAAGGTTAAAGGGCACTCCCCGGCACTCGCATGCTCCACAGTAACATAGCCACCAGCGTGAGGGAAAACAGCGCTTTTCACGCTGGCAGCTGTGCAGGGGTGAGCCAAGGCCTCACGTGGCTTCCCCGGCTCACCTCTGAAGCTGTTCATTGTGCGCAAATGAAGTTCGCATGGGGCTCCCTGAAGCGTGAGGCCCTGTGCGAACAACATTCCCGCACAATGGACAGGCTGATCCTGGGTGCAGGAGCCAACCAGACAATTCTCTTGCTTGTCCCACAGCTCTCTAGTTGCTGATTTTGTGTTTGGCAAAATATTGGTGGGGCTATGGCCTCTGTGGCCCCTCCCATTCCACTGTCTATGGTACAAGCGGTCTATTGGGGTATGCTGGTCAACAAGTTTAGTTTTTCTTCCATTTCTCACCATTTTAAATTTTCTTTTGGAGCACATATCAACAGATCCAGAGGGTCACGCAAACCAGAGATTGAAGGTCAGGATCATGGGAGCTACAGTACATACTCAGCGCAAGTTTGAGTCACATGGTGCAGCAACTTTCACATTGATCTCAGTCTCACAAGACTAGTGCGAGAGTTTCTGTACCATGCGGCATAGAGTCGTGTGGTGAAAGAGACCATTCCTGCTCGGCGCCGGGTTTCCAGCAGTGGCAATAGTGCTAACGGTTCAAAGGTCCCAGGTGCCAGATGGAAATTTCTAGTTGCCATGGTAACCTGGCAGGCTGGCACCTGGGATTTGTCAAGCCCCGGCCTAAAGAAATGCTCATTGTCATGAGTGTGTCTTCCCGTCCTCCTACCCTGCCTGTGCAAAGCTGCTCCATACAGTGCTGTGTAGACCTAGCCGTGCGCGCTGCCCTAGGACAGTTTCGTGAAGCTGCGTCTGTCTTCTTTGCTGTGCAGTGCTACTTTTAAGGACATGAGGGCATAATAAAGCACGGTTAAGGATTTGAGAGAGGATTTCTTTTTTTTTTCCCACTGGCATAAGCCTGTCTTAGTCCCTCAATAGCATTCCATTTATGGCAGCTTGTTTCTTTCCTACCTTCTTTTCCCCATGGAGTCTTTTCAACAGAGCTTAGCAAGGGATTCTGAGGATACATCAGGGGGGCCATGTGTGATGATGTCACATTCAGAGCCTAATGCCGGGATTAATATAGCATAGGATTCTGAGGGGGGATTATGTAAATAAACACATCAACTGGGTTTATGTGACTTCTAAGATGCAGAAGACCTTTTTTAGCTGCATCTGCATTTCAGCAGAGGTTTTTACTTGACAAAGTCCACAATTAACCTTTATTTGGAAAAGTTTCTAATTCTCAACTTCAGGTGAATCAATCAGTCCCAAGAAAGAGCAACAGTGGTGTTCCAAGGCCCACCTGGGAACCAGGGCCGGCCCAACTACTAGGCAAACTAGGCAGTCACCTAGGGTGGCAGCTTCTGGAAAACAGCATAGAGCAAGGCCTTCAAAGTTAAACAATGGATTTTGACAGCTAGGCACAAGGCCTAAGGTCTGCCTAGGGAGCCAACACCTTGAACAAACTCTGGGGTGGCCCTGCTGGAGACAACAGACAGGACCCTTAAAAGCACATATTCTGCATGTGTCAGAAGGGAAATGCTCAATTCTCTAATTAAATATACAAGAAAAGAAAAATTAAATTTGACTTTCGGGCTACCAGAACCTAATCGGTTAGAAACCATAAACATTTCAACGTACGTTAATCATATGGCTCGCAATACAGAACAGCCTTTTAGCACTATACATGTGATCAATAGTAGTAGCATTCCCAAATTACTACTCAATGGAACACTTCAACAATATAGTACTTCTTAGAACAAACACGAAGGTGACATACTTGTATAACTTATTAATGAGCAGCTGGGTGCTAGTCAATAATCAAATATACAGCACTAGATAAAAGTCAGCTTTGAAAAAGCCAGCCCATGTTAGCTAAAATAGCCTCAGTGCTCAGCTTAATCAGATGAAGCAGTGCAAGAGGCAAGGGGAAAGCCTACGCTTGTGAATGGTCAAGGCTGTCGAAGGAAGCTTGCTGGCTCCCACAGAACTTTTAGGCGCCAGGCATTAGCATTCTTATCCATTTATATCTGATTTTGTAGGTTATGATTGGAGGGCAGAGAGAAGCTACCCAATTACATTTGTGGTCAACGTATTGGCGTCTTTGCAGTTCAACTCCTTAATGTCCAACATCTCTTAAAATAGAAAAGTGGCCAGTGAAATGGCTTTGGACTAGATATGCACATATTTGACACATAAAAGAAACAAATAAAACAAGACTAATTAAAAAGTAAATAGTAGGAAATAGTATATAAACTGGGACATTGCCAGGACATAGGTATCGGCACCCTTATAAACAATTCAAATCAGTTTGAACAGAAGAACCACATTCCCACTACAGTAAAATTAGATGTACCTGTGATCAATCGTCAGTACTCACATGAATTGAATCAACCAATGAATGATGATTCTAATGTTTAAAATGGCCACATTCACCCCCTGTTCCACTTTCACAATGGTGAAAATAAGAGTGCTGCCTAAAGCTGTCAGAAAAGCCATTATCACCAAACATCAAACGGGTACAAGGCCATCTGCAAAGACCTTGGGATTCGTGTGTCTACTGTTTGCAATGTTATTAAGAGGTTTTCTGCTCATGAAACTGTCAAGAACCTCCCAAGACATAGTGGGAAGAGGAAACTTAATCCAAGAAATCTTCGAAGGTTAGTGCAAACTATTGGAAAAACACCACATACAAAATCCAAAGAGCTTAAAGGCTGACCTGGAGTGGTGGTTTCAAACCACAGCATATTCTGTGCACTAAACAAAGAAAGACTTCTTGGGTGCTCAAAGACAGACATAAAAAGGCACACCTGATTTTTGCCCAAAACCATCTTGAGAAACCACAATCCTTCTGGGAAAATGTTCTGTGGACAGATGAAACCAAAAACTTGAGCTCTCTGGCAATGCAGACCAGTGATACATTTACAGATGAAGACATGAAGCTTATAAGGAAAAAAACACCCTTCCTACAGTTAAATATGGTGGAGGTTCCATAATGTTGTGTGGTTGTTAATGCTGCCTCAGGAACTGGAGGCCTGGAACATATTAAAGGAATCATGAAGTCAGACGATTACCAAGGTATTTTGGAGCAAAATGCACTACCTAGTGTCAGAAAGCTAGGTCTGGGTCAAAGGTCACGGGTCTTCCAGCAGGACAATGACCCAAAACATACATCCAAAAGTACAAAAGAATGGTTAAAAAGGAAAAATATGGACTGTTTTAAACTGGCCAACAATGAGTCCTGATCTCACTCCAATCGAGAACCTTTGGAAAGAGCTGAAATCTGCCATTGGTAAAATAAATCCTGGAAACATTCATGAGCTGGAACAAATCTCAGTTGAAGAGTGGGAGAAACTACCAGCAGACAGATGTATGAAACTTATAGATGGCTACAAGAAGTGTTTGGAGGCAGTCATCTCTGCCAAGGGTTGTGCAACCAAATATTAGCGAAGGATGCCATTAATCCTGTCCAGGTCATATTTTGGGGGTTTTTTCTCAGAAATTCCTACGTCTAAGTTGTACAGACATCTTTTTTGTTGTATTTGTTTGAACATACTATTAAAATACTATGATGACATACAGTTGGAATATTTCCAATTACACAGGTACACTACCAAAAAACTGCCTCCAGTTTTGCAACTGATTCCTATAGATTTTGGGGTGCTGAATCCAGGAAAAATAGCCAAAATGTTCCATCACGTCACGTTTTCTTGCAAAATTAGATTTCTCACCATATAAGGAATGTTCACATAATTTCTTTTTAGCCGACTGCAGTTTATTTTCTTGGCCCAAAATAGAGGTTGTAATGGTTAACTAACTAGAAACACTCCCTCATGATATTTTAGAGTGTTTTGTATTCATTTTATACATTAACAGGATAATTGGGAGGCGGGGGGCTAAATCCAGTACTCGCGCTGGCGCATGTTCTTTCCTGTTCGCCTCGCCTCGTTCGCTCGCTCAAACACGGTGGCTGCGACATGAACGTTCCTGTCAAATTTCAGTTTCTTGCAAGTTCATTATTACCTTTTGTTTGCTCAGTCGTAATCCAGCTTTATTCCGAAGTGGTTCACTACAGTTGTAGTTTGCAGTGCTGTGTATTTGTGATGGCTCACAGAGCCAGAGGTTGCGTCAACTCTCCGGACAGTTTTTGTTTTATTTGTGGGGAATATACCGTGAAAAAGCGGCAGAGGAACATTTCTGCATTTATTAAAAAAGTATATTTCGCCTATTTCGGTTTGAAGTTAGGTGATCAAGACAAACCGTGGGCTCCTCACAAAGTGTGCAAGACATGTGAGGAAGATCTACGCTTATGGATGAAAGGTAAAAAACAAGCATTTCGTTTCGGAATACCTATGATGTGGCGTGAACAAAGAGACCACAGCAGTGACTGCTATTTTTGCTCTTGCATTGTGAAGGGATACAACTTAAAAAATAAGAACGTAATAAGTTACCCCAACCTTCCCTCAGCAATTAGGCCTATGCCTCATAGCAACGAAGTACCTGTGCCTGAACCACCAAAATCTTTGGATCATATTTGTGTGGACGGTTCTGATCATGATGAGACTCATCAGATGGCTTTTCCCGATGAGTCCAGTACTTCCGAGTTTGAAACTGAACCAGATCCGAAACCTGAACTTTTCTCTCAAGCTGAATTGAATGATTTAGTCCGGGATTTAGGACTCCCAAAAGATGCTGCCCAACTGCTAGGTTCTCGGCTTAAACAGAAAAATCTATTGTCACCAGGAACAACTTTTTATTGGTACCACAACCGCGAGACACAATTTTTGAAGTATTTCAGCAAAGAGGAAGATTTGGTATTTTGCAACGATATATACGGAGTGATGGAAAAGTTTAAACTCAAGTATGATCCTGCTGAATGGCGGCTGTTCATTGATTCGTCAAAAGACAGCATAAAAGGTGTTCTTCTTCATAATGGCAACACATTCGCTTCAGTTCCTATTGCTCACTCTGTTATTCTCCAAGAAAAATACGAGAATTTGGCCCTGATTCTTCAGAAAATTCGTTATGATGAGCATAAGTGGATGATTTGTGGAGACTTTAAAATTCTATCCATGCTATTAGGGCAGCAATCCGGTTTCACCAAATATCCCTGCTTCCTTTGCTTGTGGGATAGCCGGGCCCGCGACCTACACTGGGGGAAAAAAGACTGGCCAATTCGGGAGTATTTGAGACCCGGTGAGAAAAATGTTCTTCATGAGAGCTTGGAACCTCGTGATAAAATTCTATTACCACCTCTCCACATTAAGTTGGGTCTCATTAAGCAATTCATCAAGTCCCTTCCAAAAGATGGTGAGTGCTTTCGGTACCTTTGCTCAAAGTTCCCCCGACTTTCTGAAGCAAAGCTAAAGGAAGGAGTGTTTGTTGGCCCTGATATAAGGAAACTCATTTCAGATGGAGCATTCGCTGAAACGATGTCTGAGAAGGAAAAAGAAGCCTGGGATGCCTTCAAGGATGTTGTTCTCAAATTCTTGGGGAACAGGCGGGATGAGAACTATAAGGATATTGTTGCCAGGATGCTCAATGCCTTCAAAGAACAAGGCTGTAACATGAGCCTGAAAGTCCATTTCTTGCACTCCCATGTGAAGTACTTTCACAAAAACTTGGGGGCGTACAGTGAAGAACAAGGTGAAAGGTTTCACCAGGACATCAAGGATGCAGAGAGAAGGTACCAAGGAAGATGGAACACCACTATGATGGCTGATTTCTGCTGGTTGCTGCTGCGGGAAACCCCAGATGAAAAATACGCCAAGCAGCGCACCAAGAGAAGCATTCGGGGGAAGAAGAAACGGGCCCACCAGGAGATTGATTGACCCAAGAATGACTTTAAAATCTAAACTGTGTTGACAAATATCGTGTTTTTACTAAACTTTGAAATAAAAATTTGCTAGTTATTACCACAGTGTCGGATCTCATTTATTAGAATTTTATTTTCACACCATCGGGTGTTTGTCTTCATGTATTGCAATGGTGCGGTTTGCGTTTTCTATTCTTACATACATACCTGTACAACATTTTTTGCACATTTCTTTGCTTTGCTTTGTGTCTAACCTCGCTCTTATATGCTCAATGTTTGTGCACATGTATGTGGCTGTTTTAAGTGCAGACAATTTTGCTACCATCACAGTGTGTTTTGTTGACATTACTCTATTCTTATGTGCTGCCTTGTTACAATTTTCTTTATTCTTATTTGAATAACTACTAAACAATTAGTATAAAGAATTCATCCAAGAAACTTTTATCTCGATCACACTCAATCTGAAACGTTCACCTCAAACTGCTAACCCAATGTAGCAAAAAATCTGTACGTGATGGAGCAAATTGGTTACCAGATTTGGATTCAGCGCACCAAAAAACGTAAAAATCAATCGAAACATTAGAGGCAGTTTAAAAAAAATTTTTTTTAGTGTACCTGTGTTATTTCTCAAGGTATTGTGCACAACATATCTAAAATGCAAGGGTGCCAATAATGTTGACCTCAACTGTACATATAAGGGGCTATCAAATTACAACATTGACAGAAATCCTCTCAGTCAGAAACAGTCTGTTTTCTGTGCTCTTAATATATACTTAAGGGTTATTCCCAGAAACGTGTTACCGATTTCTTATGAGAGGGCTCTTAGCAGCTATGCACCATTCAGTGAGTGACTCTTTCTTTATAAAATAATTTTGCAAGGGATTCCCAGGAGTCTCCTCTCACGCAGCTCTGGCTAGTCCACTATCCATGGCAGGAAGCCATCAAGGCTTTCACAGTTTCTTTTTCCCTGCCCATGTCAAAAGTTCAGGTTTATTTCGGCTTCCCCTTTCTCGGAAATTGAAGATGAGAAGTGGGCAGAGTGCAGAAACAGTGACTGTGTCACGAGTGCAGGCGGCTTGTGTGAACAGGACGGAGCTGGCAGGTGGCCCACAGACGGGGATAACAGACATAGCCCTATGCTGAGACATAGACGCCTATTCGCTGCCAAAGATTAAGTGAGTCCCGCAGCATAATTTGGTGCTAGTTCAGCTTACGCCGATTTCCTCATACTGCATCGTGACTTGGGGCGGCTTCTGCCTTCGTAGTTCAGCTTGGACTGCCAAACCAAATTTGACGTTGGATTTGTGAAGAAAATTGTACACCTCACTCGACACTGGAAAAATGATCTTGCGTTTCTTTCATGCATAAATATTTGCAAGCAGAGCATCAAGCCCAACCCAATGGACTGAGGTGCCAAAAAGCCTGCCCGATGCTGTTCAGACCGTACCCTTCCTTCCTCTCTTTACCCTCTCTGCACCTGTCCTTGCCCTGCATCCAGGGCAGATCCCAGGTGATGGAATTCCAGGCGAACCTTAAGCTTTACTCCCCTCCCCCCCCCCCCGACTGTCAGAATCTATTGTTTGGCTTTGAATGCCCTGCTGTTTGCCACCCCCAAAAGCTGCTGCCCTAGGCAATCGCCTAGTTTGCCTAGCAGTTGGGCCAGCCCTGCCTGCATCATCTACCCTTCTGTACAGCAGCAACAGGCTGAACCATTGGTGCAGTTTTGGTTTTACTTACATTATTTGCCCTGGAGGAGGAAGAGGTGATAGGCTAGAGACATTTAAATACTAAAACAAATCCTACAAATAGAGCTTCTGATTGAGTTTTAAATAAAAGAAATACTGAGAAAACACCTCCATGCACCCCCACCCCAAGAAAATAAGCAAGTAGGTAGCTAAGGTGTTTATTGGCTAAACCTACGTACTTCCACTATTCATTTCTGTCCTTCCTTGACTGCCTTGGATCTTTTGTGGTTTTTGTGACTTTTGCACATCAGCTGCACAAATGTATTTGATTCTACCAGAAAAGGTACCAGCAATGGCAGCCGCATTGCGGGAACACCAACAGCGATTTGTTTTTATGTTGAAGCTTTTAGCAATCGATTGTTGTTTTGTTTTATGATAGGTTTGTCTTTTTCAATTAGTTGGCATATACTTCAGGTGTTTTATGGTTACTGCTGAGAATATCAGATCAGAGGAGGAAACAGATTTTTAAATAAATAACTACTCTGAAAGGAACTCTAATTGGCTGGAACTTAACACCCACATTTGCAGTTTATTGGTGCCGAGGAATAGAAGCCCTACGGATAAAGGATGTCCAAGATAGAAAGCAAGCTCTTTTAGAAGAAGGCTATCACTCCGAAAGGAGGCCAAAGCAGTGCAGAGTGGGTAACATTGGAAAATACTTCTTCACAAAAAGGGTGATGTGTGTGTAGTGAATACATGAAACAGCATCAGCTGCAGTCTTGCACCAAGCCATCTTATCTAAACTTTGAGGAGGGAAAGGGTAGTCAGCTATCCATATGCCTAAGGGCTGGTAAGGGTATGTGTCCTGTTCATATTTTCCCCTTTTAAGTTGATAAACTTGCCCTTCAGTAAAAACTGCGCACCCTTGAATAGAAGCTGTACCCAATGCTTCTCCCAACACACATTTTCTCTAGACCACACAAAACACTTCCTCCAAGAAGCAGGCCTGTGTGAGGAGTTAGATTTATAGATCTCATGCACTGCAGAACAGAGGATAGGGTTATAATTTGCAAGTGCACATAGAGTTCATTGAAGCACCTGAAAATCTAAAGTGTGCACAAATCGCACATACCTGTACAGATGAATGTGCATACAATTTGCATGCTCAAATTTCTAGCATATATATGGTGCATGCCTGAAGAAATAGTCATAACTCGGGAAAAATTTTGTTTTAAACAAGCACAAACCAAATTTGATTTTGGAAGTGCACACCCTTGGCAAGGAGCCCTATGCTTAGGGTGCAAGTAGCCTCCACTCCACCTTGACATAGAACTCCTCTCCAGAATTTGCTTGGGACCCTTCCAATGTATGTTTCTCATCCCTGTTTTTCTCTCTTTCCATGTCACCGAGGTGAAGGTACAAGAAACAAAGTTGATGGGACAAAGGCACTAGCGGTGCAAAGTGAAGATGGTCCAGGCAGGGAAAGGGACGGACACAAGGCTGGATTTCTGGCCAGTTCATTCAGCAAGGACCCCGATATGTGTTACGGATCTACTTTAGAAACCTCTACGCAGTCCATATCCATCACTCATACACATTCTGCAGCAGTCAGGAACATAGCCAGGACTGACAGGTGTGTCATGGACATACCAGGGCTCAGAATAGAAACACAAGAGGAGCCTCTGATCCTGGGCTCCCTCTCACTGGCTCATTTTCCTCCACTCAGGGCTGACCCTAGGCAGAACCCCCTCACCCCCCCCACCCCCCCGCGCCAATTCAGTCTCGGGAGAGGGAGGCAGGCAGCGGCAGTATGTCCAAAAATGGTGGCTTTTGAAACAGCACCAGCTGCAGCCTTGCACCATGCTATCTTATCTAAAAATTGTGGGAGGGAGAGGGTAAGCAGCTATCCATTTGCCTAAGGGCTGGCAAGGGTATGTGTCCTGCATGCATAGGATTTCCATCTTCTCTTTTCGGGACGATCCATGTTGTTTCAGCATTTCTCCAAGACCGCCACATCACAGTTGCTTTAATATTGGTTTTCACGTACAGGGCTACTCCTCCGCATTTTCTCCTAAAAAGAGATTATAGCCTGGTATAGCCATGACCTATTCATGGGGCTCATTCATCCAGGTCTCTAGAATACCAGCACAAAGTCTGCTTCCTCCTTAAGAGCTTGCACATCTGGAACTTCATTACTTAAGGCTGCGTTTGAGCTCACTGCTTTTCAGCTATTTCTTGTTGGCTCTCTCATCAGTTAGACGTGAGTAGTTAAGATGTTTTATTCTGTTGTTTTTCCCAGTACTGTCTTGCTTTTCCTGGCGTTGACTTCCCAGACTCATCTGATTTCACCCCCATCATTTAGTTTAAATGTCTAGCAATATATTGTCTGAATTTCTCACATAGGATCCTTTCTCCTGCCACTGAATATAGATATTTTATAGATATTGTGTTCTTCTTCACTTTGGGAAGTTCTTAACCTGGAGGGGATCACTTGTATTAAAGTTAGTGTTTCCTGCTGAATATTTAGGGGTTTTTAGATGAACCTGAAAGATGTAGGCCATCATTACTGTTCAGCCTTTTTTTGCTGCAGCCTCCACTATATCTAAAGCCTTCTTGATGATACTAGGTAGGTAATACATCTGCAAAACCTAGAGTCTTTACCATAGACCACAGCCTCTCCAAGCTTCTGGAAATCTCTGTGGTACTGTGGTAGGCTATGGCCTAGCATGGCCTGCTACTATGAAAGGCCTGTAAGTTAGGCCTGGATGCTAACTCCCATTATAGCTAGAAAAGAACCAAAAATCTGTGAAAAATGAGAAAACTGTTTTAAACTGCTTAATAAGAAGTTTTTATGAATTCATAAGTCTTTCATTATTCTCTTGTGTGTGAAAGAAAAGAAATGTTTCAATACATGCATTCCTGGAGCTAGGGATAACCTTGCAGTAGAGAAGTAACAAAATCAAGAACTGCACCATTATTAGAACAATCCTAAGGGAGGGGGCTGGTTGCTAGGTCCCGGAGGGATTTCTAATTGGACAGGTGCAGGGAACGTGAAACCAATGAGAAGTATGCATGTATCGAGCTAGAACCAATAGAAAGTTTAGGTTTAGGTTTATTAAGACTTTTTATACCGCCCAACACTGGTAGCACCTGAGCGGTTTACAATATAATTAAAACAACTTGTATCAAACTGAAAAAGGGGTATAAATGGTTATGTCTCTGTAAAAACTGTTGCTCAGTTCCTTTCAAAGCTTTGACTGACTGGGCCTGTGCACAATAAATTGGCTTGGACCCTGTCAATTGACTCCTGGATTTATTCATTGATTGCACTTTGCTACAGCATATTCTTGGTGCGTTGGCCGGGAAGTGCGAGTGGTAAATGGTATTCAAGTGAATAATCCACGCAATTCGCCTTGAGGTTTGGCCCGGTTGGAACCGTGTCTGTCCGACCGCAGGGGAAACCTCAGGCGCCGCCGGCCCCTTTGTGCTGGAGAGGGTTCCGCCTGCCTCGGCGGGCCATCGGGTCCAGCTGGCCAACACCTCCGACCCGGGGGAGTCCAGGTTCCAACTCAGAAGCTGGTGTGGTATCGGGGACCGGATCCAGTGAGTAGACATTTTTGTGATTCGATAGTCAGAAAGAACAGCCTGGGACAACGTCTTGCGTGCGCAGGACTGATTTGGTATATTTGGTATAGACTAACTGAGAAATCTCACATGAGTGTGTGCGAAACAAGGGAGCCTGATCACCTCCCATAAGGGCGGTCCTAGTAAGCTCCGCGTAAGGAAAGCGGAAGCCGAAGCAATCGACCCTTCTTGTTTGAAATAGTCAGTCAGAAAACCTGGGCACTTGAAATATGATTTCCTGTTGAAATATGATTGTTGGTGTGAGTGAGAGGTCTTGAAATACAGACCGAGCGAGAGCGGACTCCTCAGTAGTGCAGTTCCTGGCCGGGCGACCGCGCCCAGGTCGCAAAAAGGAGGAAGCGAGTGGTGTTTGTCCCCCCCAGTGTTCTGTGGGCTGTACGGACCCCTTACCTACAGCCATACTACCTATCCTTATTGTTTGTTGTCTCGTACGTCATTACGTGTACATACAGTACGTAGCATACGTAGTTAGTAGAATACGTAGGTAGTGTACGTAGGTACGTTCAGATTATGGGAGGGGCGGAGTCCACGCAAACTCCGTTGGAATGTATGGTCAAGAATTTCCGTAAAGGATTTTCAGGTGATTATGGTATGAAAATGACTCCGTCCAGATTAAAAATGTTATGTGAAAGGGAGTGGCCCGTGTTAGCTGCTTCATGGCCCGTGGGGGCACCTTTGATTTAGAAACAGTTTTTCGAATTCATCAGCTTATACAAAGAGTGTATCCTGACCAGTTCCCCTAAATAGATTCCTGGTTAAGTGCTTGTGAACAGCAGCCCTCATGGATGAAGCGCTGCTATAAGGAGCGCTGTAGAATATTTGTAGCTACTACTAGGGGAACCAGAAAAGTTAAGGAGGAGAAGCCACCTGTGTACTCTGCCCCAGAGTTCCCAGATATCCTTGCTAGGTTACCCCAGTACCCACAGAAGTTAGTTCCTCCAGCACCGCAGCCTGAAGTGGAGCCCCAGAAAATACCACTGCAGCAGCCTAAGAAGCACCCTACCCCGAGTGATAGTCCCGAGTCAGGCCCAAGCACGTCAGGGGGACTCGAGTCCTCTGACGAGATAGAAAGCGGAGGCTCTCCTGCCAGTTCAGGGTCACCCACCAAGGAGACTTGTGCCCGGGAGCCTTATGATTTAAGAAGCGTAACTCCCAAGAAAAAGAAGGAGAAAGCAGGGCACCTAATGCCATTACGCCAAGTGACCGGAATACCTGTTTTAAATGATTAGGGCCAGATGGTGCCAGGACCAACCAGCTTAGTTTATGTATCCTTTTCCACCACAGATTTATTAAACTGGAAAACGCATTATGCATCCTATATAGCCAAGCCTCAGGAATTAACAGAATTAATGTCTAGCATTATGCAAACCCATCAGCCTACCTGGGCCGATTGTCACCAGCTCCTGTCCACCCTCTTTACTACTGAGGAGCGAGGGCGAATCGGGCAAGCAGCCCTCCATTGGTTAGAAGAAAACCCTGTAGAGGGGGGAGGAATAAATCCCCCGCAAGCAGCCATTGCAGAATATCCCAATGAAGATCCCGGGTAGGACCCGAATGATGAAAGGGGGGCGGCGGCCCTAACCAGATTTTGCCAGGCCTTATTGCAGGGCCTGAAGAAGGGAGGCCAGAGGGCCATGAATATTGGGAAAGTATCGGAAGTTCACCAGGGTCCAGATGAGAACCCAGCGGCCTTTTATGAGCGGTTGTCTGAAGCTTATAGATTGTATACCCCATATGATCCTGCCGCTCAGGAAAATTTACGCATGGTAAATGCGGCCTTTGATAGTCAGTCCCAGAGAGACATAAAATGAAAATTGCAGAAATTGGATGGATTTGCAGGCATGAATACAGCACAGTTAATGGAAGTCGCTCAGAAAGTATTTGTGAATCGTGAAAATGAACGAGACAGAAAAAGTGAACGAAAGATGAAGAAGGCAGATCTTGCTGCTGCTATAACCGAACGACGTGGAGGAGGTTTTCCTAATCAAAGGACCAGAGGACGTGGAAGAGGCCGCGGAAGCGAAAGGCCTCAATTGGGTGCGAATCAGTGCGCCTACTGCAAGGAAGAGGGACATTGGAGAAATGAATGCCCGCATCTGGACTCCGCCCCCGCGAGGGGAGGAGGGAGTCCCTGGAGGCCAAGAGGACGATTTCGAAGGAGGGGAGGAATGAACCGAACACAGTTCCAGCAAGAGAGGGAGGAAGCCATTCAGGGAGTGGCAGTAGCAACGGGCTATGACCTGGATGACATAGATGAAGACTAGGCCAGACTGGGCTCCAAGTTCACCCTGGGTCCCCAGGAGCCTATGGTCAGTTTGAAGATAGGGGACCAATACATGGAATTTATGGTAGATACAGGAGCAGAACATTCAGTAGTAGCCAAGCCAGTAGCTCCTTTGTCCTCACGATCTGTCACTATTGTTGGAGTTACTGGAAATTAAGCCACAAAGTCATTCCTACAGAACCGCATGTGTGAACTAGGGGGACAGAAAATAACACACCAGTTCTTGTATATGCCTGAGTGCCCTATTCCACTACTGGGCCGAGACATGCTTGCTAAGCTCCAGGCACAAATATCTTTTGCTGAAGGGGAAGAAATGAAAATGACTGTGAACCCAAAGCCTGCTGGATTGATGGTGCTGACTGTTCCCCGAGAAGAAGAGTGGCGGTTCTATAGTGCACCTCCAATAAAGTCAACTAGTCCCTGTATACCTACCAACCTCATAGCCCGCACCTGAAGTATGGGCAGAAGATAATCCACCGGGCCTAAGCGAAGAGTACAGTAGCCCCTGTTCCATTGTCGACCCTCAGCCAGGAGGTGTGGAACCCGTGCATGTTGAAGCCGTATCCTCTCTCCTTCGACCAGCCATTGACGGAATCAAAAACTTGCTAGCTGATGAAACTGCTGAATATGGACTTCCGTTCAAGGAATGCCAGTTCACCTTGGAACACCCCCCCTTCTCCCAGTAAATGAAGCCTGGTACAGGGGAGTACCCGCTTATTACAAGAACCGAAGGCGAGTTAATGATGCATGTTGAAACTATACACCCTGTAGTACCAAACCCTTATACTCTCCTTGGGACTGATGCCCGGCGGGCGTGTGAGGCTGGACTCAGTGTTCACTGTCCTGGACCTGAAAGATTTTGCCGTGTTTTTCTGTTGTCGGGGTGAATGCCTAGCCCCCCACCAGTCCAACTTGGTTATTATTGTCGCTGTTTGAAATGGCAAGACCCCGACAACAGGAAGGCGGGGCCAGCTCACCTGGACCAGATTACCCCAAGGATTCAAGATTCCAGCCTACTCTCTTCAGTGCTAGGGCCCTGAATCAAGATCCTCTCAAGTTACCCAGTGGACCCAGGAAAGAGTTTCCTGTCTTCAGTAGTGTAGATGCCTTGCTCATAGCCACCAAGCTCATATAGTGGAAATGCCTACGACCACCAGTGAACTCTTGTACCTTTCTCAAAGAGTCTGTGATTCAAAATCTCAAGAGCCCACAGCACAACTATGGCCCTGAACTGAAGTCAAGTATCTAGGATTTCCAGTTGTCGCAGTGTAGATCCGACGTCTGGGACCGAGAACGTGCAAAGAAGCTGTCTGTCAGTATCCCCCCATTCCAACCACTAGGAGGCAAGTAAGAGCCTTCCTGTGGGCCGCGCGGATACGGGCGCATATGGATCCCCAACTTCGCGCTGATTGCAAAAACCACTGGTCCAAGTTCACCAAAGGAATGGAAAAATCTCCGACTAGACTGGGTGCCTGAACAATGATGCATGCCATTCCAGGTCTCTGAAAAAATGCGTCTGATGTCATCCCCAGCTTTAGGTGCTTCCAGATGTTCAGAATCCTTTCCAGCCTTTTTTGTCCATGAGTCCACAAGGAAAACGCATTGGGAATATTGACTCAATCCTCTTCGGGATCTTAAGGCAACGGAACCAGGTAGCACTATCTGTCAAAAACAATTGTGTGGATGTAGTTGCAAAAGGATGGCCCCCTTGTTTGATGAGCTGTTTCATCCACAGCCCTCTCTCGTGGGCGAAGGCAGATAAACTCACACTGGGACCAAATCGCTTCAAGTCCCTTGTGCCACATTCGTGTTCTGACTCTCATGGAACACAAATGAGAAACTTCTGGCTAACCAATGCACGCATGTTGAAATATCATAGCATGCTGTGCGAAAAAACCCCACAGATACAGTTGAAAGTCTCAGGTTCAAGCTTTGAACCCTGCTACGTTGTGTCCCAATTGGTCCGTGGGTCCCCCTGATGCATAATTGCTTAAAAACGCATGGCCGATTGTATTCTTCAAGGTCGCGCCTGATTTGACCGATGTCCCTCTGCAGAGGATCCCCTGAAGGGACATTTCTTTGTGGATGGCACCATTTTGGTCATCAATGGACATCGTTTGTGCTGGATATGCAGTGGTTACCCTTGAATCTTGTAGTTGAGTCCCTCAGCCCTGACCCCAGGAACTTCTGCACAGAAAGCTGAATTGCATTAGCCCTCACCAGAGCCTTGACATGTCTCCGGAGAAGGACTGTTTTCGGCATAAGAATGTTTACACCAGATGGTGCCAATATGCTTTCACTCACTTTGCATGCACAGGGAGGCCTATTGTATAAAGAGCGAGGGTTGATCACCTCAGGGGTAAGGCCATTAGATATTGGTCCCGAAATATTTATGTTATTAGATGCTGTTGGGTGGGCCCCCCAAGCATGGGAAAGTCTCTTGCACTGCCGAGGTCATCAGGCAGGAGCAGGAGACCTTCACCGCGAGGGAATAGATTTGCATATGCCACAGCCCGGAAGGCAGCCACCCACAGGACAGGTTAGTGCCCAAGATACTGTAAGTGCCAGCAGCTCTATTCCCTGTTGGGCCCCTTAGTTCCTGGGCGACAAGCCCGATATACTACAAGAAGGAGGTTAGGACTATTATTGTGAAAGAGAGGAGGAAGTCGGTTGGAACAGAACAAGGTTGGATAGTGTTGCCACAGTTGCCCAGAATGTAAGCCCACCTCCCAGGTCCTACAGTCATTCCCATGGAATCCTTAGGGCCAAGGCCGTTTGTTCACGAGCGTATTTTCATCCAAGCAACAGCCGCCTAATGGAAAAACAGCTATGGAAAAAAGGCCCTGAAAGACCGCCATTTTTTGTTTTTTCTGTGTAATTTTTCACTGCTATGATCTCGCTGACCGCCTCGTGGCACAGTACATGTTTGATATGTGCACCAAAAATAAATGCCAAGCAAGGTCCCAATTCCTACCCCCAGAGTACAGTCAGTAGTGGTGACCCCAATTCCAGAAAATGATATACAGGTGACTTTGCTGAGAATGGCCCCGTGCAAATGTGATATCACTATATGTGTTATTGTGTAGTTCCTGTACACTTTTCCGGGATTGGGTGGAAGGCCTACCCCACACCGACACTGAGAAAGCCCGAGAAGGTCATAGGGTATTGCTTTCATGAAGATCATTCCCACCTATTCTGGATACCCATCAACTATATAGGGTCAGATCTGGTCCATGCTTTGTGTATCCCAAGAGACCCAACAGTTAGCTCGAGCTCTGGCACATACAGATGGAAGTGTGACACGTTCTGCGTGTACAGACGGCGCCAGAGCTCAGGAAAAGTGCAGGAAACGTATGAATAGAACTGTGAAATACTCAGTTAGTCCAAGCTTTGCCAAGAAACACACCTGAAGTGGCTCCAAGTTCTCCCTATAGCCCTTCTTAGGATACGTTCAGCTCCCACCAGATCCCTAGGAGTCTTCCTTTTTGAGATTTTGTATGGGCGACCTCCACCATAGTGCAGGGAATAAAGGGAGACATGAGACAGATAGGATCTGAAATAACTAGACAAGAACTATTAGCTTTAGGTTCTGTCTTGCAGAATCTCCAAACGTGGGTGCAAGATTGACTACCCATCAACCTGACTGAGTCTCTGCATCCCTTCAAGCCAGGAAAGTCCTTGTGGGTGAAAGAGTGGAGAAAGACCCCGCTGCGGCGCGGCATTGGAAGGGACCATACGTCGTCATCCTGTCAACCCCCACCGCAGTGAAAGTTGCAGAATTTGAACCCTGGATCCACCACAGTCGAGTGAACCCGGCAGCTACTCCTGATCCTGGCCAATGGACATCAATGAATGATCCCGAGACTCCATTGCGACTCACATTGAGAAGACAGCCGGCGTTATAGAGAATCTTCAGAATCTACCTTCGTCACACGGGAGTGACCATCACAGCAGAAAACAGAAGAAAACTCAACAAGTTCATCATACCCAACTTTCCAGTTAACTTCCAAAGGACTGTAATCACAATGTTCTTCCACTATTGTCTTGTGGGGAGTGGTGATCCTGGGAATCCTGGAAAAGACTTTTGCCCTACCCCCTTGTGCAGCCTGCATAACCACCACCCAAACAGGACAAAAGATTACACAGACTTTGCTCTATCACTCCTACTATACTTGCACTGGAACAGTCAGCCGGTGTATTTATAATGGCACCGAACTGAATATTTGTACCAAGGGGAAAAGTAAGACTTGTTATAAACCCCCGACAAAACCCTTCATATTATACATTTGAGATACGCTGGAATGATGAAGATGGAGCCATCCTAAATGCAACAAAATCCCTTGCAAACCCCACAAAACCTATTATCTTGAACTTTGATGCTTGTGAGGCAATTAACAGAAATGCTTACCACAGATGTGGGTCATGGGAGCGAGCATACTACCATGATGATAAACTATATGTGTCCAGAAGGGAGCCTATGGATGGGGGACGGTGTACAGGAAAAAGTTCTGCAGCCACCATTTACACTACTACATCTAACATGAATTACTTTTGCCCAAATGGGGACTGCGTGTAATTTGCTACTACTGGAAGAATGCACCTATGGGACGAGATGGTGATCACCGCAAAGGCAGCTTGACAAAGATCAGACTACCAGAGCCCAAGAAATGCCAGAAAGGTGCCTGTAATCCCCTGCAACTCCTCATAGTCAACCCCAGCCAATGGAAGCAAGGATACAAATTTGGGTTGCGTATAGCAGGAGGAGGTTATAGATCCTGGAACTATCTTATATCTGCAATTAAACACCAAGACCCATGTATCCTCACCCTATCGTATACATCATTCCTTCTATGAGGCCATGAAAGCAGAGTTTGAAATTCCTCCTGCCTCCCAGAACTTGTTCCTTGAGCTAGCGGGAGCAGTTGCATCTAGTCTCCGCGTTTCAGACTGTTTATTTTGTGGAAGAACTACGATGGGAGACCAATGGCCTTGGGAGGCACAAGAACTGAACTATTCTGTTCCATATAATCAGACTAATATACACAATACCATAAGTGAATGGGTATTGGCCCACTCCATTGTGGGTAACTTATGTTTTTCTCGCTATGGACCATTGTTTAATATGGAAGTGGGGCAGCTGGTCTGTCTCAATCAGAAGTTCTACAACAGTACCACTAAGAAGACGTCTTGGTGGTCAGGAGTCAACGCTACTGAACCTTCCAATCCTCTAGTTCAGTTTCCCAAACTTGCCAGTATCTGGACTAACTTAGCAGCATATAATTCCTGGCAAGCACCACCTGAATTGTATTGGATTTGCGGAACCCAAGCATATGCTAGGCTCCCTCACCATTGGGGAGGTGCATGTGTATTGGGAACCATACGACCTTCCTTTTTCCTTTTGCCTACATCCCAGGGAGAACAACTGGGATATCCTGTGTACAGAAGTCGACAGCTGAAGGAGGCCTTGAAGATAGGCCAATGGGACAAATGGGATGCGACATCTGAAGAATGGCCACCTGAGAGAATTATCTCATACTATGGACCTGCTACTTGGGAGCAGTATGGGACATGGGGATATCGTACTCCTGTTTATATGATTAATCGAATAATACGTTTGCAAGCTGTTGTTGAAATAATAACTAATGAAACTAGTAAAGCACTAACCCTTTTGGCAAAGCAAAGTACGCAAATGCGCACAGCCATTTATCAAAATCGATTAGCTTTAGATTATTTGTTAGCAGCTGAAGGTGGGGTATGTGGAAAATTGAATTTAAGTAATTGTTGTTTACAGATTGATAATAACGGGCATGTAGTTGAAGATCTAGCCACCCAGATGAGAGAACAAACATTTGTGCCTGTCCAGACCTGGCACAGTTTGAAGATGGATGGGTGGTTTGGTTCATTATTTTCATGGATTGGTGGTCTAAAAGCCCTTATGTTTATTGTACTATTCATATTAGCTATGTGCTTATTGCTCCCTTGTCTCCTACCCCTTTGCTTGCGCATGATAACTTCAGCCATTGATAACACTATAGAGCGGAAGGCAGCTGCGAAGGTATTAGCTATGTGGCAATATTACCCTATACCCCACGATGATGGCTATTACACAGTATAATGTGTTAAATGACTAATGAGTGATTTAATTGTCACCCTTTCTCACCTTTCTCACTTGGCGGGTGAGAATAATCAAAGGGGGGAATGTGGTAGGCTATGGCCTAGCATGGCCTGCTACTATGAAAGGCTTGTAAGTTAGGCCTGGATCCTAACTCCCATTATAGCTAGAAAAGAACCAAAAATCTGTGAGAAATGAGAAAACTGTTTTAAAACTGCTTAATAAGAAGTTTTTATGAATTCATAAGTCTTTCATTATTCTCTTGTGTGTGAAAGAAAAGAAATGTTTCAATACATGCATTCCTGGAGCTAGGGATAACCTTGCAATAGAGAAGTAACAAAATCAAGAACTGCACCATTGTTAGAGCAATCCTAAGGGAGGGGGCTGGTTGCTAGGCCCCGGAGGGATTTCTAATTGGACAGGTGCAGGGAACGTGGAACCAATGAGAAGTTTGCATGTATCAAGCTAGAACCAATAGAAAGTTCTCATGTATCAAACTGAAAAAGAGGTATAAATGGTTATGTCTCTGTAGAAACCTTTGCTCAGTTCCTTTTGAAGCTTTGACTGACTGGGCCTGTGCACAATAAACTGGCTTGGAACCTGTCAATTGACTCCTGGATTTATTCATTGATTGCACTTTGCTACAGCACTGAAGGACAGAGAAAACTTTGTGTTAAAGAAAATTACTTGTGCTGAAGAAGCTCCAGTTTATAAATCCAGTTTCTGAACTGAGCTAAAAGTTATTGCCAGTCCCTAGATTCTGCTTCAAAAATTTATTGGCACTGAAGCTGCTGGGTATTAATTTTTTTAACTGAGTTCCTGGCTGCTGCTGTTCTCAGCCTTCCATCAGAACTTTGGATATTACCAACAGAAACAGCTTTTAAGATAGTTAACCGTTTTCTTTTGGGGTAGTATGAATGTGTGACTAAATGTGTAGAGAGGGTTTACTTAGGGCAATTAAATTATATTTTGGGGGGTAGATATCTGAACATTAATAAGAACCTAATTCTGCTGAAACTACAGGCAGTGTGAAACAAACTTGTTTTTGGGCAACGGTGTGGAACATTTGCACTGAATTTGGACATTTTCAGATAAGTTGCGTTTTTTATCACATTTTAAGGTGGAGAATCTAATTTGAATAATGTAGCTTGCCGTCTGGTGTGGGTGGATATTCAATTCCATTCCTCCTTCGGCGTGCTCCGACAAAAAGTAATTAAAATTTGGGGCTTTTTTTTCATGGTGAATTTAAATCTGTACGAAACTACAGGCAGGGCAATAGGGTTTTCTTTTACTGATTTTTTTTGAGATAGGGAGTAGGTTGGAGCTGACAGTGCTGGATCTGCTGAGATAAGGACTGGAACTAGGGAGGAGGACTGGAACTTGATCCTGATTAAGGACCCTATCACAAGAAAGACAAGTAGCATCTTCTTCCTCAGGCTATAAACAGCGCTACCGTTTTAGTTTATTTTTTAAATTTTGATCTGCACACACAAAATTGTTTAAACTATTTAAGCTCAAATAAGGACTCTGGTTTATATTGTGAGATTATATGTACCTGATTAAAAAAGGGAAGAGTCAGAAAATTTGAAAGGGAAAGACAGTTAACATTTTGAAAAGAAAAGTCCTGTGAAAGGTGAAATTTGAAATGAGTTATACTTACCTGATATTCCGCAGAAGAATTCTTGTGACAGTTACCTGAAAATAAAAAGAGAGAAAGTTATTAGAAGAATGTAATCCTTGTAAAAGAAAGAGTCCTAATTGTAGAAGTAATTTTTAATATTCTTGATTAATTTAAAAAGTCAATGCTGAAACTTGTTCAACATCTGAATTCCTATAAAAGAAAAAGGGAGACTCACCTTTTTAATATTGATGTGCAATAGTGGCCTCAAGACATTTTATTTAACATGTTTTAAAAGCTTGGTTGCTCTAACAATCACTGTGGTGTTTTAAATATAACTTTTATATTTAAATAAACAGATAATGTACTCACTATGAGTGTATTTTGCAGCTATTGAAGAAAATTTTGTTTGTATTGACTCAACATTATAACAACACATTGATCATAGTATTTAGGATAGGAATCCAACTTAGTGTTTTTTCTTCTTTCTCCAGTTGTTGGTCTCTTCATTTTGAGAGACTGACTTCTGGACATGGTTAGTGTATACTGAAGTGTCCACATCGACGAGATCTCAGGGCTCAACAATCCCAGGTGCCAGGTTACTATGGTAACTATAAACGGAACCCTGGCACCCAGGATTTCATTGCCCCCTTCCCCCAGCCATCATCCAATATATCTTACCCTTCCTGCTGCACTGCTGCTCAACCGCAATCGGCTCTGCGTGTAGTCTGAGCCATGCAGTACAGGAAGTTTGCTGATCTCACGATTTCAAATCTCACAGATCAACAAACTTCCTGCACTGCATGGTTCAGGCTACATGCAGAGCCGATCGCGGTGGAGCAGCTAACAACGCAGCATGAAGGGTAAGATATATTGGGTGATGGCTGGGGGAGAGGGCAGTGATGTGGGATGCTATGGCCTAGCATGGCCTGCTATTATGAAAGGCCTGTAAGTTAGGCCTGGATCCTAACTCCCATTATAGCTAGAAAAGAACCAAAAATCTGTGAAAAATGAGAAAACTGTTTTAAACTGCTTAATAAGAAGTTTTTATGAATTCATAAGTCTTCCATTATCTCTTCTGTGTGAAAGAACAGAAATGTTTCAATATATGCATTCATGGAGCTAGGGATAACCTTGCAGTAGAGGAGTAACGAAATCAAGAACTGCACCATTGTTAGAGCAATCCTAAGGGAGGGGGCTGGTTGCTAGGCTCCGGAGGGATTTCTAATTGGACAGGTGCAGGGAATGTAAAACCAATGAGAAGTTTGCATGTATCGAGCTAGAACCAATAGAAAGTTCTCATGTATCAAACTGAAAAAGAGTTATAAATGGTTATGTCCTCTGTAGAAACCTTTGCTCAGTTCCTTTTGAAGCTTTGACTGACTGGGCCTGTGCACAATAAACTGGCTTGGACCCTGTCATTTGACTCCTGGATTTATTCATTGACTGCACTTTGCTACAACATATTCTTGGTGCGTTGGGCCGGGAAGTGCGAGTAGTAAATGGTATTCAAGTGAATAATCTACGAAATTCGCCTGGAGGTTTGGTCCGGTTGGAACCATGTCTGTCCGACCGCAGGGGAACTTCTCAGGCGCCGCCGATCCCTTTGTATCGGAGAGGGTTCCACCTTGCCTCGGCAGGCCACTGGGTCCAGTTGGCCAACACCTCTCGAACCCGAGGGGAGTCCAGGGTCCAACCCAAGAACTGGTTTGGTATCAGGAACTGGATCCGGTGAGAAGATATTTTCTTGTTTAAAAGTCAGTGCAACCTGGGGAAAACGTCTTGCATGAGTATGCGCAAGACTGATTTGGTATATTTGGTATAGACTAACTGGGAAAAATCTCGCATGAGTGTGAGCGAGACAAGGGAGTCTGATCACCTCCCATAAGGGCGGTCCTAGTAAGCTCCGCGTAAGTGAAAGCGGAAGCCGAAGCCATAGATCCTTCTGTTTGAAATAGTCAGTTAGTCAGAAAAACCTGGGCACTTAAAAATGATTTCTTGTTAAAATATGATTGCTTGTGTGAGTGAGAGGTCTTGAAATACAGGCCGAGCGAGAGCGGACGACTTCTGAGTAGCACAGTTCATGGCCAGGCGACTGCGCCCAGGTCGCGAAAAGGAGGAAGCGTTTGGTGTATTGTCTGTCCTTACTGTGTATCTGATTTTTGTTATCTGTTAAAAACCGCGCGAGTTTCCCTTTTGGTATAAATGTGAGATTATTCTGTTGGGTAATTTGTGGAACAGTTTTACCGATTAAGAAATAGTATTAAGCAGAAAAGAAGACAGAAGAAAACAAACTCAGTTGTCACTTTTTCAGTAAAGAAACTGTCTCATGCATTTCAGGTTTTTTTTTTTCCTTTCGCACAGCATGAAGCGGCTAGCGGAGAGAGACGGGGCATGTCTGAAGAAAGGAATGTATGTAGCTGTTAACCCTGTGAGGGCTTGTTTTCAACATTCTGAAGCAGGGCTAATTTGTGCTTATTTCAGGAAAATTGTACCTGTTTTATTCAATATGTTTTAATAGTGATGTTCCTTCTGCTATGGTCATGTATTATATATCATTTGATAAGAATGTTTAGTCAGGATTGTGGATCCCGATAGTTTTGGGCTTAGCCTGGAAAGGGTTAAGTTCTTATTAACCCCTTTCGAGTTGTACGGACCAAGTGAGAAGAGTTTTGTAGGGCTATAGGTATAATGCATTTGTGGGCTTAGCTTTGTTTTGTGTTATTTATGTTCAAACCTTCAGTAAGTACTGTAATGGTTTAAATAGGAAATGATAGAAAAATTCAGGAAACTGCTTTTGTTTTCCCTTTGTCCTACGAAGTAGAGGTTAAGAACCCTGACAGGACTATAAAGCATTCCGAGCCAGTAGTACCAGATCGCAACTTGAAAGTGATTTAAATCCTGAGTGAATAAGGAGTTCATCGTGTTTGAATTCTAGTTCCTGATATACTGCGGCAAGCACCTCATAGAAGACATACTTATTGTTAATAAAAATAAAATAGGAAGAAAAAAAGTGTATATGTATTCTAGATATCCACCCACTTTATGGAAAAAGTATTCGGAATGTCTTTTGAATATCTGCTTCTAAAACTGTAAGATTTAAAGTAATTTCTTTTGCAGAGACATGCTGATTACGGTTGGCAGTTAGTTTTCATGCCAAGTAATTTTATTCCAGTCATACGTAACAGATATGTGGCCGTCATGTTAGGAGCTATAGTTCTCTCTGTTGGGATTGTTGTTATAACATGTTGCAAAATATAGTTTTTATATTTTAAGGACTTTATCTAAATTGTACTTATTTAGAATAAGCACACATCCATTAGGCTTAGTCCACAGGAAAATGCAGCCTGACTGGTGGGGGGGGGGGGGGTCGGAGTCCATGCAGATTTTGTTGAAATGTATGACTAGGAATGTTAGCAAGGACTTTGCTGAAGACTACAGACTTAAAATGTCTCCGTCCCTATTAGAAATGCTCTGTGGAAGGGGGTGTTCAGTGTTAGTTACTTCATGGCCCCGTAGTTTCCCGTGTTTATTAGATTGTACAGAGAATGTTCCCTGATCAGTTCCCCTACATAGGATTCCTGGTTAAAGGTTTTAGAAAAAAAACAAAAAACCTGCCCGTTTATTATCTTTATAGGCCAGTTCCCTCAGCTCTGCCACCACCCTGAGCAGAGCCTGGGGCAGGAAGGGGGGGGATACCTCCCTGCAAATGTCACCAGCCACCTCTGCAGCAGAAGGACGTACACCCCCTCTTGACCGAAAGCCCCAGCACAGTTTAAAGTACTCAGAGTAGGCCACAGTCCACCGTTGATTCATTTGCCAGTTCAGGGTCACTCACAGCTAGCGCCCAAGAACATGAAGTGGAACCCAGACAGTCCCGATTGCCGTATGCCTTCAGAAGTACAATTACCAGTAAAAGGGGAGGGTCACGTTATACCATTGCACTAGGTCTAGGTCCATCTTTGTTTCTTCTGCCACTGATTTACTGAACTGAAAGCTGCATTATGCCTCCTACACTAAGAAACCATAGGATTTGATTGAGCTAATGAACAGTATTATGCAGACCCATCAGCCTTGATGGCCCCAAGTGGATCCAAATAGCGCAGGCAGCCTTCACTATATACCCCATGCGATCCAGCAGCCCAGGAGAATTTGCGTTTTTGTCAGTCAGTCCCAGAGAGATATAAAACAGAAATTGCAGAAACTGGATGGATTTGCGGGCATGAATACAGCACGGTTAATGGAAGTTGTTCAGAAAGATTGTGAATTGTGGAAATAAATGTGACAGAGAAAGTGAATGTAAGATAAGGAAGAAAACAGATCTTCTTGCTGATACTTTAGTTGAATGATGGAGGTTTTCCTAATCGAAGGAGCAGAGGAAGTGAAAGGGGTCGTGAAAATGATCGGCCCCCACTGGGTGCGAATCAGTGCGCCCATTGCAGAGAAGAAGGACATTAGAGAGAAGTGAATGCCCATATCTTGACTCCACCCCCAGGAGGGGAGGAGGGAGTACTTGATTTTAGAAAGAATAAACCAAGCACAGTGTTCCAGCAAGAGAGGGAAGCAGCTATAGAGTGAGTGGCAGCCGAAGAGGGCTACAGCATGGATGAAGACTAGGCCAGACCGGACTCCAAGTTTCCCTGGGTCCCCAAGAGCCTATGGTCAGTCTGAAAATAGGGGACCAATATATTTATTTTTATTTATTTAGACAGTTTGGTATACGCCTTATCCTTCAATCAAAGCGGTCACAACACAATTGGGGGGTATACATTTAACACACGCATGAGACACATACACTAATACTTACAGGGAACATGGGCTATGGAGGGTTAAGTGGCTTGCCCAAGACCACAAGGAGCATCTGTGGGACTAGAAACCCCAGTCCTTCCGGCCCAAGGTTGCTGTCCTCTAGTGGGATTTGAACCCCCGACCTTCCGGCCTGAAGTACCTTGCCCCAACCACTAGGCTACTCCTCCCTATATAGACTTTATGGGGGATACAGGAGCAGAATACTAAAGCCAGTAGCCCCTTTGTTTTCTCGATGCATCACCATTGTCAGAGCTACTGGGGCTAAGGCCACAAAGCCGCTCCTGCAGAACCGCATGTGTGAACTAGGGGGACAGAAAATAACGCACCAGTTATTGTATATGCCTGAATGCCCTATTCCACTTCTGGGCCGAGACATGCTTGCTAAGCTCCAGGCACAAATATCCTTTGCTGAAAGGGGAGAAATGCAAATGACTGTGAACCCAAAGCCTGCTGGATTGATGGTGCTGACTGTTCCCCGAGAAGAAGAGTAGCGGTTCTATAGTGCATCTCCAATCAAGCCAGCTAGTTCCTGTATACCCACCAATCTTATAGCCCCACCTGAAGTATGGGCAGAAGATAATCCACCTGGCCTAGCGAAGAACATAGCCCCTGTCATTGTCACCATCAAGCCAGGAGTGGAACCAGTGCATGTGAAGCAGTATGCCTAGATATGATAGAGCAGCTTTTAAACTGATATTAGGGGAAAGCCGACAGTCGCCCAAGAGCGGATGGTTCGGAAGAATGTATCTTTGAAGGATACTACCAAAAGCAGAGAGGTTCCACAAAAGAGTAAACTAGCCCAAATGCCCTCAAGTATGGAGCAGACAGAGCTTAAGATCCCAAATTACCCATGTCTAACAATAGCCAAATTAATATGAATAAAATACATTCTCTAAAATGCTTGTATGCAAATGCTAGAAGTCTAAAAAATAAGATGGGAGAGTTAGAATATATAGCACTAAATGAAAGGTTAGATATGATTGGAATATCAGAGACATGGTGGAAGGAGGACAACCAGTGGGACACTGTGATACCTGGGTACAAACAAACTATATCGTAATGACAGAGCTGATCAAATTGGTGGAGGGGTTGCTCTCTATGTTAGAGAGGGCATTGAGACAGAAAGGATTAAAGATTTGCAGGAAACAAAATCTGCTGTAGAATCTGTCCTTGGTCCGATTCTTTTTAACATCTTTGTTAGTGATATAGCGGAAGGGCTGTCAGGTAAGGTTTGCCTCTTTGCGGACGATACCAAAATCTGCAATAGAGTAGACACCCAGGAAGGTGTAGATAACAGGAGGAGGGATCTAGCTAAGCTTGAGATGGTCTAGAATTTGGCAGCTGGGATTTAATGTTAAAAAATGTAAGGTCATGCATTTGGGCTGCAGCAATCCAAGGGAGCAATACAGTATAGGAGGTGAAGTACTTTTATCCACTAAAGAAGAGCGGGACCTAGGCGTGGTTGTGTCTGATGATCTTAAAGTAGCTAAACAGGTAGAAAAGGCGACAGCAAAAGCTAGAAGGATGCTTGGGTGCATACGGAGAGGAATGGCTAGCAGAAAAAAGGAGGTGATAATGCCTCTGTATAAGTCTTTGGTGCGACCTCATTTGGAGTATGGTGTGCAATTCTGGAGACCGCACCTTCAAAAGGATGTGAACAGGATGGAGTCGGTGCAGAGGGTTGCTACTAAAATGATTAATGGGCTTCATTATAAAGCATATGAGGACAGACTTAAGGATCTTAATATGTACACCTTAGAGGAAAGGCGGGATAGAGGTGATATGATTGAGATGTTTAAATACCTCCGTGGCATAAATGTTCAGGGAGAGAGCCTCTTTCAATTGAAAGCAAGTTCTGCTATGAGGGGACATGGGATGAGGGTGAAGGGAGATAGATTCAGGAGTGATATGCAGAAATATTTCTTTACGCGAAAGAGTAGTGGATCCGTGGAATAGTCTCCCAGTGGAGGTGGTGGAGATGAGGACAGTAACTGAATTCAAAAAAGCATGGGACCAACACAGAGGATCTCTAAAGGTAAAAAGTGGACTGTTGTAGTTGTTGTTATGGAAGGACAGACTAGATGGGCCTTGTGGTCTTTTTACTGTCGTCATGTTTCTATGTTTCTATATGGATTGAAATTCCATGTAAAAGGGGGAAGGCGATGGCAGTGGGGGTGTACTATCGACCGCCTGGCCAGAATGACCAAATGGATGACGAAATGTTCAAAGAAATCAAGGAAGCTAACAAAAGTTACAGCGCAGTAATAATAATGGGTGATTTCAACTACCCCGGTATCGAGTGGGTCAGTGTAACGTCAGGACATGCTAGGGAGATAAAGTTCCTAGATGAAATAAATGACTGCTTCTTGGAGCAGCAGGTTCATGAACCGACCAGAGGGGAAGCCATATTAGACCTAGTCCTTAGTGGAACACCAGATCTAGTGCAAGAGATAAGGTTATTGGGGCCACTTGGCAATAGTGATCATAGCATGATTGCCTTCGATTTAATTAGTGGAGGAGGGATAGTAAGGAAATCCACAGTACTACCTTTTAACTTTCGAAAGGGAGGAGACTATGATAAAATGAGGAAAACAGTTAAGAAAAAACTAAAAGGAGCAGTTGCAAAGGTTAAAGACGTACATCAGGCTTGGCTGTTGTTGGAAAAATACTATCTTGGAAGCCCAGACCAGCTGTATTTCACGCTTTAAGAAAAGTGGAAGGAAGTCCAAAAAACTGCCAGCATGGTTTTAAAGGTGAGGTCAGAGAGGCTGTTGTTGCCAAAAAGCATCTTTCAGGGAAATGGAAAAAAAAAAGAGCCAAACGACGAAACCTGGAAACAGCACAAGCACTGGCAAGTCAAATGCAAGGCATTGATAAGGCAGGCAAAGGGAGAATTTGAGAAGAAGCTTGCTGCGGAAGCAAAAGTAAAGAAATTTTCAAGTACATTCGTAGCAAAAAACCTGTGAGAGAATCAGTTGTTCCATTAGATGTTAAAGGGGTTAAAGGGGCACTAAGAAGCGACAAGGCGATAGCAGAGAGACTGAATGAATTCTTTCCTTCGGTCTTTACTGAGGAAGATGTAGGGATGTTACCCACGACTGAAGTGGTATTTAAAGGTGCGGAAGAATTGAAGGAAATATCGATACATCGGGAAGATGTATTACAACTAGTAGATAAACTGAAGAGTAGCAAATCACCTGGGCCGGATGGTATACATCCAAGGGTGTTGAAAGAACTGAAATATGAGATTGCAGACCTGCTATTAGTAATCTGTGAACTATCATTAAAATCATCTCTAATACCTGAAGATTGGAGGATCGCCAATGTAACACCAATTTTTTTTTTTTTTTTTAATTCTTTATTTTCGTTTTATAACAACAAAGGAAAGGAAGACATACAGCTAAAAGACAGATACATACATAGAATGTGATTACATACACCAAAGTAAACCCCTGCCACCCCCCTCCCCCCTGCTTCTTCTCTAGAAAACTAATCATTCCCGAAACGGGCGTGTACTGACATTTATTGTGTTACAAAACCTAACGGTGATCTGAAACATGATGAGTGTACATTAAACAGACATGTCGGAGCAATGAGCAGATTGTACATAATCATTGAGCATCTGCCATTTAGACAAGCGAGAGTGAGTTTGGGTATGGGGAATAGCTCTCCGAGATATCTTCTCATATTTACTATATAAGTAGACAAGTTTCCACCATTCATTGACAGTAAGTCGAGAGCTATCCTTCACAATTCCTCGTGATTAAACATATGGCTATACCAGCATGAAATCAAGGAGAAAAGCGACCCTTCTTAGGAAGAGAGGGGACCTCCGCCACTGAGCGGCAGTCCCAATATAGCAGCATGATCTGAAATATGTTGGGAGTGAATCTTTGCAGTGTCCACCTGAGGAACTAACAGTTTTGATATTAGAAAGAAATCTATGCGAGGACTGGGATTTATGAGGGAAGAGAAGAAGGTAAAGTCAAGCTCATTTGGGGTGTAGTAACCTCCATAGGTCGACTAAAGCAAGATCTTTGATCACAGAGTAAGCGTGGTGTGACTCTTGGGGGGACCACTTGTCCTAGGCGGCTGTTTGTCATCAGGGGATCAAGAACTAAATTGAAATCCCCCCTATTATCAATGAAGTATTAGCAGAGGCCTGCGCAACCTGAGCAATGGTAGCAAAAAAGGCAGGGTCCATCCACATTAGGAGCATAAAGGCATATACATGTAACTTCAAGGTTACCTATCTTGAGGTGAACTCTGGACCATCTACCTGCTGTATCTGAGCTAGTCGCAATAATAGTAGCATGCAGAGATTTCCTAACCAGTATGGCAACCCCACATTTCTTAGAAACGGCTGGGGAATAGGCGGCCACCATGTAAGCTTTAATATTGAGTTTAAGAGTTTCCTTCGAATTTAAATGCGTTTCTTGGAGGGAAATCAGGTCCGCAGCTTCATGACTTAGATAGCTTAGGATTTTCTTCCGTTTTATCGGATTATTGATTCCTTTTACGTTCAATGAGAAATCTTACATGGTGCCATTAATCGGTAATAGACATTTTAGGTAAGGGCGCTTGAAAACATACAACATAATCAGAAACTGTACAAAAATGATATAATCACCGAGTCTGCTGGCTAATACACCCCATATTGAAAAGTATGTACCAAAGTAACTTAGAGAAGAAGCAAAACCCCAATGAATATGGCGACCATATGTCTGCGGGAGGAGGCCCTAGAGAGGAAGATAGAGACATAAAAAAGAAAAGAAACACCAGAGTCCATAATTAACACTGTCTCTGATACTCATCGAGGCTACGATGGGTAGATGGAGTCGGGTCACAGATATCATCAAAATAAGGGCAACAAACCGCCCTCGACAGACTCTTTGCTGAGCCGCGGCAAATCCAATATGGCAGGTACAGCGGATATGAGGATACTGGCAGGAATATTCTGGAAGTCAGCGCATCAAGTCGGCTTCTTTAGCATCCAAAAACTCCGCTAGTAGATCAGGGTCCTCAAATGTTCTTGTCTGATTGTGAAGCGTGACTCGGCGCTTGGCCGGGTACATCAGGCCAGAGCGTGCTTGGAGTTGTTGAAGCCTCGGCCGGAATTCCAGAAAGCGCGTTCGGCGGTCGACCGTGGGTTTAGCCAAGTCAGGATAGAAGGAGATCTTGTGGCTCTCAAACTCCATATGGCCCTTTGCCCGAGAGGCACTGAGAATTTGCTCCACCATGTTGATATCTCAAAAGTCGAAAGATGATAGGCCGCGGGGTCTTCCTGTTGAGCGTTATGTTGTGGGTACACGATGAGCGCGATCGATCTCCAATTCTTTGGTAAAGGTGATTTGGAGCAGGGAAGGGAGGATTTTATATAAAAATTCCTTCATGTCTCCCAATTCCGCTCCCTCCGGTATGCCCACGAGTCGTAGGTTGTTGCCGGCGCGCTCGTATTATTGCCATCTTCCACTTCTTTCTGCAAGGCCCGCACCTGACGTTCAACTTTGTCGAGTTTGGACAGCCGGACCGCGGGGGAGTCTAATATGCTCTCCATTTTGTCCTGACGCGAATGAGAGCCCCTCTAGCCTGCCCTTGCAGTACACCAAGAGATCTTCCCGCAGCGCTCGGAGTGCGTGCTCACCGTTGTGACTGCACGATGATCCTTAACCCCTCTAATCTCTGCGAGGATTTCCTGCTGCATTTCGGGGCCCTCGCGCAAAGCCAGCCCCTTCTGCGGGGACGGGGGTTCAGTTTTGGAGCGTTTGCCTTGTGAGAAGCCGCTGGAGATCCAAATTCCAGGCGCGTAGGTTTGGTCCCCGCCATCTCACCAATGTGCCCCGGGGAAGATCAGAGCAGAAATTCAAGTATGTCCGTGTGTTAATTTCAGGATTCTGAGTAGGCCTTTCGGGAGGTCCTCAGCGTTATGCGACCATCCCCGCTGGACATCGGGCTCCGCCCCCCCCCAATTTTAAAAAGGGTTCCAGGGGTGATCAGGAAACTACAGACCGGTGAGCCTGATGTCAAGTACCCGGAAAAAATGGTAGAAGAACCCATCATAAAGAATAAAATTAATCTAGCATGTAGTAGTCATGACCTATGGGAGACAGCCAACATGGCTTTAGACAAGGAAGATCTTGTCTTACTAATCTGTAATTTTTTTTTGAAGGAGTGAATAATCAGTGGACAAAGGTGAGAGTCGGTTGATATTGTGTATCTGGACTTTCAGAAAGCCTTTGACAAGGTCCCTCATGAGAGACTTTTGGCAAAACTAAGAGTCATGGGATAGGAGGCAGTGCAACTATTGTGGATCAGGAACTGGTTAAATATAGAAAGCCGAGGGTAGGGCTAAAGTGCCAATTTTCCCAATGAAGAAAGGTGAATAGTGGTGTACCCCAGGGATCTGTGCTGGGTCCGCTGCTTTTCGACATATTCATAAATGACCTGGAAAGTGGAATAACGAGTGAGGTTATCAAATTTGCAGATGACACAAAACTATTTAAAGTTGTTAAAACCCAAGCGGATTGTGGAAAATTGCAAGAGGATCTTGATAAATTGGAAGGACTGGGCATCAAAAGGGCAGATTAAATTTAATGTGGACAAGTGCTAAGTTATGCACCTAGGGAAGAACAACCCAAACTATGGTTACACGATGCAAGGTTCCACATTAGGACCACCACCCAGGAAAAAGATTTAGGCGTCATTGTGGATACCATGTTAAAACCCTCGGCCCAGTGTGCAGCAGCGGCCAAGAGAGCAAATAGAATGCTAGGTATGATAAGGAAAGGAATGGAAAATAAAACAAAAGATATTATAATGCCTCTATAATCGTTCCATGTTGAGACCGCACCTTTGAATATTGTGTGCAATTCTGGTCGCCGTATCTTAAAAAGGATATAGCGATTTTAGAAAAGGTTCAGAGAAGAGCCACCAAAATGGTAAAGGTGATGGAAGGATACTCCTATGAAGAAAGGCTAAAAAGGTTAGGGCTCTTTAACCTGGAAAAGAGACGGCTGAGGGGAGATATGATAGAAGTCTATAAATTAATGAACGGAGTGGAACGGGTAAACGTAGATGATTGTTTACCTTATCAGAATATAGAAAGACTAGGGGACATGCAATGAAGCTACAGGGTAAACTATTTAAGACTAATAAAAGAAAATATTTTTTCACTCAACGTGTAATCAAACTCTGGAATTTGTTACCGGAGGATGTAGTAAAGGGGCTGTTAGTGTAGCTGGGTTTTAAAACGTTTTGGACAAGTTCCTGGAGGAAAGGTCCTATAAACTATTATATAGTAAGAGGTGACCGCAGGATATCAGTAATGGCTTGAACCTAATACCTGCATTGGTTGCGAATCCTGCTGTCCCTTGGGGTAAACTGGAAACTGCTAGGGTACATAGTGACCCTAAGATTGTCTGGTCCACTGTTGGTGAAGTCAGAACTACTGGGATTGATGGACCTTGGGTCGTGAACCAGGTATGGCATATCTTATGGTTCTTAGGTATACTCTCACCTGTCGTCACCGTGGGGGGGGACATTGAAGGAAGAAAATCCACTGCCTGATTTGATGAAACTGCTGAACGGTATAAGGAGGCTTCTACAAAGGAAGTGTCCAGTCCACCCTGGAACACCCCCGCCTTCTCCCAGTTTTAAGGGAAACCCGGGACAGGGGATTAGCCAGCTCTGTATAAATTTGATCTAAGGTGACGAGTGAATTAGGTTGCAGCTGAAACTATCTTACGACGCCAGTCGGTACCAAATCCTTTATATTCTCTTGGGACGGGTATCCCCGGCTGAGGTGCTACTCATGGTGTCACCATCATGGACCTGGAAAGATGCCTTTTTCTGTGTGCGCCTAGCGCGCCCATTAGTCAACTCTTGGTTTGTTTTTGAACTGGCAAGAGCCCCCACAAGCAGGAAGGCGGGGCCAAACTCACGCTGGACTAGAGTTACTTCAAGGATTCAAGAATTCACCCTACTCTCGTCAGTGCTATTTTAAATCAAGATCTTCAAAGCTACTTAGTGTGAACCCCAGGAGAAAGGGTTCTTCTCCAGTATTTGGGATAACTTGCTTATAGCCACCAACTCGAGAAAATATGAATGGTCTATAAGCCAACCAGTGAACCTCTTGCAACGCTTGTTAATGAGGCTGGATACAAAGGTCTCAAGAGCCAAGGCATAATTATGTCAATCAAGTTAAATTACCTAGGATTCATTCCAGTTGGTCCAGTAGAATTAGATGCCTGGGAACCGAACGGCAAAAACGCGTGTATGCAGTATTTCCTACTGCCACCCTGCCGAGGAGGCAGGAGAGATGCCTTCTGTGGGTGGCCGCAGAGTAACTGTCGTATATGGAGGAGTTCCCCAATTTTGTGCGCTGCTAGCAAGTCAAAACCAGTTGTATCAAGGCTACCAACGGAGTGGAAAAGTCTCCATTGGAATAGGGACTTGGTAACAGGATGCAGGCCTGTTTGATCTTTGAAAAACCGCTCTGATGTTGTTTTTTTTTAGGTCCCCACCCGCTCTGGGTCGAACCAGAGGTCCAGACAACCTTTCAATCTTTATGTTCATGGGAGGTCACAAGGAAATGTTCTAGGTGTTGTTGACTCAATCTCATTGGATCGTTGGCAACGACCTGGTAAGGCGCATTTTTGTCAAAACAATCGGATGTATGGTGCAAAAGGCTGGCCCGCTTGGTTTAGAGCTGTTGCAGCTACAGCCCTCCTAGTGAGGCAAGTCTTTCAAGTTACTGTGTACCACACTC